>CABEEJ010007302.1:0-31941 GCA_901482245.1 Timema douglasi | reverse complement strand
TACATCGATCAAGCGTCCATCAGATCTTGGTGAGAGGGAATCAGGTGGATTGTCCAACTCACGTTGCAATTAAAACTATTTCTTAACGCCTAACTTATCTCACACAATGCTGCTTGGAAACAAACGAGTCTCACAACTTGAGAATTTATGATCCAGAAGCTATTTATATGCGTAAACTCTGACTAACATAGGGGAGATTATCTCAGACTATTAATACTTTATCGATACGTCATTGATTTATTGCAACGATATTTACACAGATCTTTTGCTGTAAGCAATGGTGCACCCAAGGGGAAGAGGCGCAAACCCGGCATTTCCCCCCTCCCCTTCCTCTTTCCCCAACACCACACATATTGTTAATATAAATTTAAATAATATTAAGTATAACTAAAATATTTGGCATTGAAGATGTGTCGAATGTATATGCTACATTTTAAGACCAGGCTTCAGACTTAAGCCTAATATTTAAAAGGTTTATCGTTACACACAAAATTAACAAGCGAAAAAATCATATAAATAATAGCTTCAATACCATTTGCATTATTTAAATCTCTTAATTACTATAAAACTACTCCAAATTATTTATAAAAGCATTTAATATTCATAAATATGCTCGGCCATCAGGGCTTAGGAGGCTGTGCAACCACAAACCCACTCTCTCCATCAAAATTTCATTCTCGCTACAGCCTTGATTGAATGCCTCCCCCAAAGTAAATGTCTGGGTGTGCTACTGATTAAGTAAATTATATGAAAATATATTTTATTTTAATTTTTCCTTCTAAATAATCTTAAAATGCTGAAATCACACTCCTGACTTTTGGGATTCTTTGCTGTCTAATTATATAAAATCACAATTACTAATTAGTCATTATTGTAAAACAAAAACAAAAAGAACACTATTAAAACTCCAGGATTCTATCTACTAAAGAAAAACAAGAATTATGTCAACTACAGTTAAAGTATTCTGCCCCCCCACCAAACCCCCCTCCTTTTCCTCATGCTATCAGTGCTGAAATGCCTAAATTTGAAAGAGTTGTTAAATTTGTTTGCCAAATACATAATAATACATGTGACTAGAATACCTAAACATAATTCAATATATTTAATTAGTGTATAATTTAAAGCTTGTTACGTATACTAAATATTATTTTTACAGTTAATTTTATATATATTTTATCTATTTTTACTTAAACTATACTGAATTAGCTTAATAAATAAACATTGTGATCGTGAATCTTTTTTCAATAGTTGGCACAATGCTTAGCTTGCTTCACAGGAACAGCGACCTGGGGTGTAAAAACCCGAGCTTATTGGCCAATTACCTATGGTCAAGCGGAAAGGAATGTGTTGCAACCCCCTAGACATTGGGCAAGGTCATTAGAGCCTCCCTAGCTCTCCTTGCGTTTTTCAAGTAGCAAGCCTTGGGTTTCCTATTGTGCTAAGTAGAACCTTTTGGAAGAAGAATTAGTTAAATCACAGTATTCTTGGAATGTGAACCAATATTAGTGTTTAAATTAATAATTAATTACATGTATATTTTATTAACAATTTAAACATTAGTGCTTACACAGTTCACGCAGACAGCATTGAATTAAACAAAAACTAGTCCATATCATTATGGGTATGTAGCGCAAGACTAGCATACCCAGAGAATAAGCCACTGCTAAAGAATAACAAAAGGTATTATTTGTTAAGTATAACCTCAAATCGAGGAGGACCTCCAAAATTCATTTAAACTTGTAAGGAAGTACTAGGAGACCATAGAACACCAAGAGGTATGTATTATTTACTAAGCTAACCTCCAACCAAAGAAGATTTCCTTTAGTTTTTTGCTCAGAGGATAAAATATGTTGTAAGGTATTAAGAAACTAAAGTATATTTAACAAGAGATGTTATAGAAGTGATCTCTAAACAAACAGTACATTCATTTCATCACAGATGGCTATGTCAGTTATTTTTATCTACATAAAATTGATGTAAACTCGCAATGAAGTATTAGGAGACTACCGAATATCAAGAGATATTTTATTATTTACTAAAATATCCAGATGCTTAAAGGAAATTTTTTTTGTGAAGTACTAGGAGACCAAAGTATAGCAAGAGGTTATTAAAGTGACCTCAAATAATGCATTTATTTACTGCCTCACAGATTGCTCCTCCGAAATGGGTAAAATAAATAGTTAAGTATTAGGAGTCTAGAGAATATGAGGTGGTATTATATATTTAACTATATCCTACAAATGGTACAGGTGTTAAATCACAAGTACCCCTACAATGTTAATTTTTTTTTAAAGGGCTCAATTAAACTTTATAGTTGAAGTGATTAAACTATAATTATTGAAATCATTTTTTTTTATTTTTAGCTTTATTTTTATTATTTATTCAAAACCATTAGGCCATAGTTATTATTTGATATGAACAACTTTTAAAATTGATATTTACATAATAGAATTTGTGTTTATTTTCATTTTATATTTGAAAAAGTGTAGGCCTATGATTCATTAGATAAAGTTTTGTTATTCTTTCTTAATTTCTCTGAATTTAAACCTATCCATATGAATTACATTAAAAAAGATTTTTTTATGTGTTCTATATTTCGACAGGTCTATTAGGTACCTTGTACATCTCCAGTCTTCCTTACATCATATCCTCTTGATAGCTTCTTTTTTTTATAAGTGAATGAAAGTAGTATTAATAAAGATATTTATAAGTTGAGTGAATTTTATTCACAGCAGTAATATATAATGAGTGTAACTTAAGCTAAGTTTGTGTGTTTAATGGGGGTGTGTAGTAATCGTTTGGTCAAGCTTTATGCCAGGATTATGATCAACTTAACATCACTTAACTTTCACATAACATAATGTAATGGTTCTCCTCATGTTTTAATTGGAAGCCATCACGATGCAGTTTTAGCTTAGTGTTCATTTGATTTAATAATAGTTGTCCAGGAGCACAGAAAAGGTATACACCATATCCTCAGCCTTACAGGAGTTGCGCTGCACTTCTTGAGCCAGGTTGAGTTCATGAACATTGGGGTTCACTAGTGATAAAAGCACTCCCAAATGTGCAGTTGTCAAATGATTCACTTTCAACTTTCATCATAAAGGAACTATTGTAATCATAATATACAGTCTGAGTAAGATGTTTATGAGGCTGTATTATGGAAAGAGGAGGCTGGACTGCAACCTGAACCTAGCTTTGTGAAAACTGGCTGATTGATTCAAGAATAATATTTATGTTTTCTCTCTAGTAAAAGCATGTTTAAAATGAGCTTTTTTTTAAAAAAAAAATGCTCCTTGATGGCACCTAGCAATCCCCGTGTTGGAGGACTCAAGCTCTCTCAAAGAGCGGAGCCATTTTAACCTGGAGTTTGTGCGTCTGGTGTAGACATTGTGTGTTCAGGGGAGAACTTTCACATTAAGTGAAAGAACCACATGCTCTAAGAGTCTAGATAACCAATCAATGTTGCGAGTGACATCAACGGGACTATTTAATACTTAATTTGTTTGTTTATAGTTTGCAGACTAATTATTCAGTACAGCTTTTTCTGTTTCTCTCAAACTTTAAAACTTCCTAGCCTCTTGTTACACTTTATTTTCCATACACAGCAAGCTTCTATTGCAATAACTTATAGCTTAATCAGTACGAAATAATTGGATTTCATTTTAGTGAATAATTTGTTTTCAAATGGTTCAAACTCATTGTATGTATTTGTGGCATTCATAGCAAACTCATTGTTCTCAGAGGCTTTTTTTTTTCTTCTAGATGTTGGTGATTGGAATTTTCCATTAGTTGAGTGTGAGTTAGTTGTGCCGTGTTAAAAAACCAGTAGGACTCAAGTGTTGACATTTCATAGTGAAAAAATATTTTATTTTAAAAGGGAATCAAATTTGAGATTTTCAGATGCAGCGGCAAAACCAGAAATTTAATTTACGAGAGGGAAGAAGGAGATTTTTTTTTTTTTACAATTCATAACTTTAGAGGCACTGTTAATTTGTATAGTGGTATTCTTTTGAATATAAAGTCGTAGTCTGATATTAAAAATTATCCTATCTTCAATTGTATATATTACACATGTAGTTAACAAATAACTTTAATAAAAGCTTAATATATGTTATATTAGGTAGGGGTGGGGAAAAGAGGTCCTGTAAATATGAACACTAAACCATTTGAGCTAATATCTCAATCCTTGACAGTAACAATAATAATAAGTGTAATCATATATGTCGAGGTGTTGGTTAATGGATAGTTGTTAACATAAAGGTTAAAATAAAATTTTAATGTATATTATTTCAGTGTTTCAACAATCATTTATGTAAATTTATTTATCACACATTCAAACCTATTTACATACAAAAAAATGTACAGTTTAAAGCATCCAATGATCGACAGTGGACATCATATTGTACACCATACTTTACAACATTATAATACGTTGTTTGGCAATCTATCACTTTAGATTGGTATTCATGGAATACATTGAATAATTTGCTAAATAAGATAATACTAAGGCTGCTTTTAAAAGGAAGACATTGTTTACATTCGTTTGATTAAACTAAAATAATAATGATTTGCAATAGTAATGACAATCACAATTTTAATTTTCACAAGTAACATTCCAAAAAACACTCATACAGTTATATACATTCTTGCATAAAACACAAGAAATTCTCTAGACAAAATAATCTAACACCAACTTTATTTGAACCCTACATCTTGCTACCAAGTTAAAACATGTTTAAAAAAAACACCAAACATTATTAAATTGTATTGTAATAATAAGCTAGTGTTAATTACAATAATTTATTATAGCTCCTCTTGATCCATTGAAAGTTTTTTTATTATTATGTACTTGTTAGCACTCACTGCTGTTTAAGAAAATTTTGAAATCGATAGTTAAGATGTTTCCTTGAAATTAGAACAATCACAATACAATTTTTTTTTTTTTAAAAAAGCAACCATTAACTCAAATTTAAAACATATCTACTGTTCACTGGACACATTCCACTCCAAATGGTATTTTAAAAAAATTTGAAAATATTCTTACTTTGAATATGAGTTAATTCACATTTATTCTTTCATCATATCATAGGTGGATTTTAGTACAATTGTTTGTTTCATTGAGTATTTTTTATGTTAAGATTAAGAATACATTTAAAATTTTTATATTTTATATTATATTATATATAGTCTGTCTGATATCATGATGGAGGCATGTAAATGATCAAATAAGTACATATATTAAACCACACACTATAATAAATTGCCAAAGAATTTGAATTTTTTTTTTGTTAATGATTTAATAATGACATAATATTTGACAGAACCGCTTTTTTCTTGATTTTGTTCTCCATGGACTTGGCTTATTTTTAATTTAAATGAACAATTATGAGTGCTTAAAAAAATATATATATATATCTCAGCTTTTAAAAATTATTAGAAAATCCTTTAAGAATGGACTTCTACAAACTAAACATCTTAACTGTTAGTAAAACACTTAGGCCCACTCTTACAATGTCATGTTATTCTATTCGTTAGGGCTTAACATGATTTTACAATGTTTGGTTAGCGCTCATGTCCACGTAAAATTTAACATGAAGTCTACCTTCTGATTAGCAAACATAATGTTAACATTAACAATGTTAAACACTCCACCATATTGTTTTTAAGGCAATTCTTATTATTAAAGTGAGGTTACATTTATTCGTATTATGAAATCGGTGATTTATTGTTTGATTATGATGATAACTGAAAATGAGTTACAAGTTCTAAGGAACACAAGACTTCGAAGACCAAAGAGATACTTGGAATGAAAGAATTTCCTGGAATTTTATAACGAGGAAGATTTTTTTTTTACATGTTCGTCTAAACAAAAACAAAGTTTTAGAAATCCTTGAAGTGATTTAACACCAATAAGAATTGTTTATTTTAAATTGTTTGTTTGTATTTATCAATTCTCTGTTAAAATTTAAACCTTGTGTTTATTATTTTCAACAGACATTTTAGCAGACAAATAAATATGATAAAAGATAGCAGATAATCTTACACAGGAGTGATAAATTGGACTTACTTTGATTGATTTGTTTTCATAACAGTTCCATAGACAGCTTTGAAACAAATCTAGCACTCCGAGAAAATTAACAATAAGAATTAATGGAAAGCACCTGTCTGTAATTTGATGAGCACATAAAAATAGTATTGTAAAACACAACACCAAGTTTAACCAACGATTAGCCTTTACAAAAAGTTAAGTTACGAGGACTTTGAAGAGACATTGTAAGATTGGCCCTTAATGTTATTATTTTGTATGAATACAATTTAAATTTGAGACTGTATCATTTATAAATGACAAAGAGACATAATTGACAGAATATCCTAAAAAGTCACATGCGGCCCAAAGACTGCAGGTTACTCATCCCTGTCTTAAAAGCTTTCTCAAACTACAAGACACACAAATTTCAAGACATTTTATACACCCCTAGAAACTTATTTCTGTGAAGTCATTGACTGGAGAACCTAGACTCAATTTAGTATCAGGAGCACAAAATAATCATAATTGTTAAATCCAGGTTGGTTAGGTTGGCTTTTGTTTTATACAAAGGGAGTTTGTTAGGTCATAAACTAATTAATAAGGCTAACTAATGTAACTTGAAAATATTTTTCCAGGTATTTAATGCACACTTAAAAAATAAAAAATAAATTATTGTTCTTATTCTTTTGTGATCCTTTATCTTTGAGTGTACATGCCTACTAACGATGCCCTATTACAACTACCCCAGTCTAGAGTAGGCTACTTATTTATAAACTTTCTGCATGTGTGCAGAGAGACTACTTTTTATTAGTAGTAAGGCAAGTATTTAAAAAAAAAATTATAGTTGAAAATCTGGCATTCCATTATTTGCATTATTTCTTTGTTTAGTTTTGAGCTTTGCTTCAACCTATTAATCCTATGATACCCCCCTCCCACCTTCTACAATCCCCTTATCCACCCTAACTTCCATCCTTTATTGATGACACTCTATTAGTGTAACATTTGATATAACATAAAATAAAAGTTAACTACAAAGCTAGATTTTTTTTTAAATCTAAATCATTTTTGAAAACAGTATTTGGATAAAATTGTGTTATTACCATGTATTTTTAATATTAGTGTGTAAATATTAAGTTTAGCTCTCTCTTCAGTTGGCAGAAACAGGTCTCATCCTTAAAATTATTTTCTTATTTAATAAATTTTACTTTTATCATCTAGGTTTGACCACACAAATGTTGTTGTTAACTAAACTAAAGAATTTTTTTAAATATAAACTTTACTTGTTTTAATTATATATAAAAATTAACTTCACAAATTTACCCAACATTATTTGTCTAATTCACAGCACATGTTTGAACTGTAACTAAAAATTGTTATACTGTTTCAATATTATATTTGGAAGACGGTATAAGAAAGGTTAATAGAAACATATAAAATAGACGAACACAATATGGCTTTTACAATAAAAAGAAGAACACAGTTCACACTTTACATTGCTGCCATTGGACAAAGAGGTAATGATCGCCTCTTAAAGAAAATCGATCATCACCGCCCAATCCCTCGACCTAATCCAACTTTCCTACACATTCTTCCAAATATAATACAATTACCTTAAAAAGCGAAAAGAGGTTATCCTTATAGAGATATATTATATAGGGTTTCGATAGTAATTTGTTAATTTTAATATGCCTAACAAATTGAAATAGTATTAATTCTTCTCGTACAGTAAAATGTGCAATATTTTCCATGAAACAACATGAAACAATAATGAAAAATGTACAAAAATCACAGTATAGGATTATATTATCTTTGTGTATTATCATATTCAGTCTCAGTAGTGTCAATACCGTACTGTAGTTCGTATTTACATCATTTTAAAATACGTTACACAAGCAAATAAAAATAACTTATGTGGAGTTTTATCAAGCTATGTTCATCACATTTGACTATTTCATGTGCAACATTTTTTTTTTACAAATAAATACCATAACCACTGTTTAATTCTTTTATTTTATTTTATGAATACAAAAGTGACATTATTAGTGGCTTGGTTATAAATAAAAAAACAGGTGCACTTTCAGTACAAAACAATATTTTTTTTTAGAAAAAAGTTTGTGTTTTTCTTTTACTGCTATCTAAATATATGAAAATTATAAAGTTAGACAGAGAAAACTATTCATTAAGTAAAATCACAGCATTAACTCAAGTCATTGTGACTTAGAAATTCTATTTTTGAAAGTACTGAGATTGTAAAAAAAAAAAAAAATTCATTTTCCATGACATCCCAATATTTTCAGGGCTCATGCTTGGCAAGTCATTTGGTTTAGAACACGTTTGAGATTTTGAAAATACAATATTTGTGTTTGTCGATGAATTTGCACTTCACTACTGGAAACATTCTTCCAGAAAGTGGTCCAGAGTGTGATAAAGATGAGGCCGCACTCCACTTAGTCCGTGCTCTTCATCTGGATAGGTCTGTGAACATGGCACAACATTAGCTTTCATATTCTACTTTACTCTATTAACAAATTTATACACATAAGTATACATAAAAATTATAAAACTTTTTTTTTAATTTCTGATTTCTTCTTCTGAATGCACAAATATTTCTGATGCTGTGCTACTGTTTGTGGTAATCAAAAACAATGGTTTTAATCAATTTCAAATGGTAAAAGGTTTCATACTCCTCCTTGATGAGACTAGGAAAGTGGAGGTTTGTGAGGAGCATACTAGCTGTCATCAGGAGAAATAGTATTAGGAATCAAGTTATCCGAGGAAAGGGTGGGAGTACATGAGATAAGTAGAAGAAGCCAGGCTGAGATGGTATGGGCATGTAATGAGAATGAAAAAGGAGAGGATAACAAAGATAGTGATGGAGATAAAGTATGTAGGCAAAACCCAGCAAGGGAGCCCCCCCACCAAAAAAAGATAGGAGGTGCAGATAACAGAAAGTGTGCAAGTTAGAGGAGAGGAATGTAAGTGATTAAGGAAGAATCATGGTGTAAGAATAGATAAAGATGGAGGCATTTTACTAGACTGACCCAGACAGGGGATTATTATGTAATCAAAACTAAGGATTTCTATAATCTACTCAGGATAATTCATGCAGTCGAAATATGGACAGAGGATAAAGAGTGATGTAAGGAAAGTAGAGGAAGTTTATGAATAGTATGCTGTGGGTCGCCAGGAGAGATAGGTTAAGAAATGAGACTGTGCAAGAAAGAGCAAGAGAACAGGGACTGACAAATAATAGAGGAAGCCAAAATGGGGCAGTATGGGCATGTCAAGAGAATGGGAAGAGAAATAAAACTGAAGACAATGTGTGAGCTGAAGGGTACAGGAAGAAGGCCACAAGGGAGACAAAGGAAGTGGGAAGAGGGGATTGGTGAGGGAGGGCAAGCAAGGGATAAAAGTAGACTTCAAGTGAGGAAGGAAAAATTGTGGAGGGATAGAATAATTATGTCGGAGATGTATCACACTGACTCCACCCTAGGTTGTAAATGATGATAGATTACCACCCATGATTCTTTAACTTATTGGTTATTATGGCCGGCCTATAGATAAAAGTGCTCACCTGTTGACTAAAAGGAATGTCATTTAGTTCAAGAGCTCGTGCGAGCATCATGGACTGTTGGTAATGAACATTGTCATCCAATGTTCCATGAATCAACAAGAACTGTTTGCCTTTCAATTCTGCCACTTTGTTGATTAACGAGGATTCTACATAGCCTCCGAGATTATCACTTACTGTTGGCAGCCCCATGTACCTCTCGGTGTAGATTGAGTCTGAAATAATGTGACATGAAACAAATACAAATGGAGAAATAACAAAGTTAGAATAACATACTTAACACTTTCATTTAACTTTTCACATATATATTTATATATATTTTACAATAAACACTTAGAGCTACAACTTAGCTTAGTAAGATAATGCCGTCACTATTCAATATATTTAGAGCAATGTTTTATATTTTAAACATGATTTGTAAATGCCATACAGTACATGAATCATGCTGTTATCTATTAATTGTAAAGATAAACACATGAAAATGTCAATCTTATGATTAAAAGAGAATAATGCTGTCATTAAATCCTATGTTTAGAATAGTTTCTTAATACCCAGTAATTGTATTATATTTGGAAGAAGGTATAGGAAAGGTGGATAGAAACATATAAAAGGGGGGACAAACACAATATGGCCTTTACAATTTTCTATCCACCTTTCCTGTACCTTCTTCCAAATATAATACAATTACCTCATAAAGCGAAAAGAGGTTTTCCTTATAGAGTTAATACCCAGTAAGTAATATTAAGTAATAAGTAGGCTATATTTTGCTCTACCAAACTGTCTAAAAACACAATCATTTTTAGTTCTTAGTCTAATCTAATATAATGTACCGTAATAGATCCAGTCCGATACTGGTGCCACAGACATGCCACACTTAAACACATTCTGGGAGTCCTTGGCTAATACCATGCCTGTGCTGTATCCACCGTAACTCCAACCCCAGATTGCTGACCTTGAACTGTCAATGTAGCCCAGTGTATCTTGAAGATGCCTGGGAAAATAACCATGCTTTTGTGTTGATGTAAATATTAAAACCCATGATGAATTAAATAGCCAAGCTATTATAGTTGTTAACTACAGTGGCGTATTCTGAGAAAATTAATAGGTATGCTGTACTCTAAAAGTTTCAGGGGGGATTTGGGGGTCAGAGGGCCCTCAACCACCATTGTCCAAGTACATCAAGGGATTATTTCAAGGGAAATATTTGAAGATGGTTACCTACAGAAAAGTGGTTCTGCTTCTCAGAAAATCTGGAAGCACCGGGAATCAAACCTGGGACCTGTGGGCCCGTATCCAAAAACTCTGACCACTAGACCACAAAGGCAGTCCTCCAATTGTAATAATATCTACATGGTTAGAAATTTAAGTAAATATTTATGTCGGGGCTAAGAGTGGTATGGGCACATTCCTGAATGCATAAGAGAGACAGCTCCTATTCAATTCAATTAGTAAATAAAAGCACACAGCAATACTCAGAGCAAAAAATCATAATAAGAGTAACATGAAGTGGTGCATTGATCAAGTGTCCATCAGATCTTGGTGAGAGAGAATCAGGTGGATTGTCCAACTCACGTAGCAATCAAAACTATTTCTTAACGCCTAACTTATCTCACACAAGGCTGCTTGGAAACAAACGAGTCTCACAACTTGAGAATTTATGCTCCAGAAGCTATTTATATGCGTAAACTCTGACTAACATAGGGGAGATTATCTCGGACTATTATTTACTCTATCGCTATGCAATTGGTTTATTGCTAAGATATTTACACATATCTTTTGCTGTAAGCAGTGGTGCACCCAATGGGGAGAGGGGCAAATGGGGTATTTGACCCCCCCCCCCCCTTCTTTCCCCAATACCACAAATATTGTTAATAGAAATTGAAATAATATGAAGTATAGCTAAAATATTTAGGATTGAAGATGTGTCGAATGTATATGCTAATACAGACAAAATTAGCAATTGAAAAAAATACACAAATAATAGCTTCGAAACTATTTGCATTATTTAAATATCTTAAATACCATAAAACTGCTCCAAATAATTTCTAAAAGCATTTAATATTCATAAATATTCTCGGCCTTCAGGGTTTAAGGGTTGTGCAACCCCAAACCCACTCTCTCCATCAAAATTTCATTCTTTCTACAGTCTTTAATGAATGCCTCCCCCAAAGTAAATGGCTGGGTGCACTACTGATTAAGTAAATTATATGAATATATATTTTATTTTACCTTTTCCTTCTAAATCATCTTGAAATGATGAAATCACACTCCTGACTTTTGGAATTCCTTGAAAAATCACAATGACTAATAATTCCTTAAGGTAAACCAAAAACTAAAATAATACTATTAAAACTCTATGAATCCTTTCTACTAAAGAAAAACAAGAATCATCATCAACTGTGGTTAAAGTAGCCCCGTCACCCCCCTTCCGTCTACCCCACTCTACCAGTGATTAAATACCTAAATTTGAAAGAGTGGTTAGATGTGTTAAACGATACTAAATTAGCTTAATAAATAAACATTGTGATCTTGAATCGTGTTTCAATAGTTGGCACAATGCTTAGCCTGCTATACATGAACAGCATGACCTGGGGTGTAAAAACCCAAGCTCATTGGCCAATTACTTGTGGGCGAGCGGAAAGAAATGTGTTGTAACCCCCTAAACATTGGGCAAGGTCATTAGAGCCTCCCTACTTTCCTTGCAGTTTTCAAGCAGCAAGCCCTGGGTTTCCTATTGTGTTATTTAGAGCCTTTTGGAAGAAGAATTAATTAAAACACAGTATTCTTGGAATATGAACCAATATTAGTTTTAAAATTAATAATTCTTTGCATGTATATTTATTAACATTTTAAACATTAGTATTTACACAGCACAGACAACTTTGAATATTTTTTTTAACTAGTCTATATCAGTATGGGTATGCGGGGCAGGACTAGCATACCTGGAGAATACGCCACTGGTTAACTACATTTATCTTATATAGCTGTATATCATATTCTTTAAATTGAAAAATGACACTTGGACATGGTAATCGAACCTGGAACCTTTGACACTATTACACCAATGCTCTTACCACTGAACTATCTGGAATATTCCCGTGCTCAGGGTCATTCTTCACTCGTATTTTAAGTGAGAATTTGTGATGGGCGTGCAGAAATCGTCAGCACGTCCATCACACCTAATGTTTGTAGTCATTTAAAATAGATACAAGTATGAAGGTACATATGGAGGAGATAACACAAACTTGATACAGGTAATTACCGATAAAAGCTCAAATCATACAATAGATCAGACTTACTGACAACCATTTAGTATACTGGTACATAAGGATTACTATTATTTAACATAACTTAATTTTAGGACAAATACAGGGAAACTAAATTTTTAATATATCACTTAGCTATTAGGCATGAAACCAATTTTACACTGATGGATGTTTTGCCCTTACCAGTTATCACATGTTAAGAACCCTAAATATTAACTACCGGCCATTTTTCATTGAAAGGGCCTTTTAGAAAGTAAAAAACTTTTTCTTTGCCAAAATGTATAACTTTTACCAGCCTATATTATTAATGCTATTTTATGGATATTGATCATATATATCAAAAATGACAGCTGCAGATCGCATGAATTTATAAATTAATACATTAAGATTATCTAATAACCCTCTTAACTGTCAGATAAGGCCTTTCGTATTAAAATTGGACAGTAAGTGAGCCAAGGTGACAGCTGGATATAATTTTTTGAGAAATACAATACAGTTAACAACTTTGACTATCATTGACCATATCGTTACGAATATTGTGTGCTGTCTGCTGCCACCTGTATAGTTAGCTCATGATTATAATATTACTCACTTAGTGACATTTATTTGGTCAGTGATCTCGACTGATCCGAGTTGTCTGTATCCCGCGAAGAGCATGTTGTTCCCTTTGAGACCAGAGCCCCGTCCGTCAATGGCGGCATAGATGTAGCTCTTGTTGGTGGTCAGATATGTACTCCAATCCACTTGGAATCTTTCAGTCACTTGGAATGAATCTGGACCTCCATAACTGGCATACAGATAACATTTGAATAGTTCGGTATTACGAGTGGTCGTGTTTATGACGACTGAGAGGGATAAGTATTTCTAATAGACACTCTCTCTAATTATTACATATAAAAACAATGTTATTAATGGCTTAATCTCAGGGAAGGTTATGAGGGAGGCTGTTTAAAGGAAGTGCACTGAATTAGCATAAAGTGCAACCAACCAAGATTTGAACATTGACCTCCTCCTCTACCTCGACTGGCAGACTGTATGATCACAGGTGGGTGTATTTATTCAAGTGATTCAATTGGGGTATGGTATAAATCACCAACAGAGAGAAATGAACTGTAAATAATGACAAGAGCATAGCAGTGGCATAAATGTAAATAAATGCTCACGTATTCTCAATAAAGTGCCAATTGAAAAATAATTAAAACGATACCAAAGTGAAAAATCATAAGGGATATGTGAAACTAGGCGAGAAAAAATATTGAATTATTTTGATTAATAGATGTAATATTATGAATAGGAGGAAACCCATCTCACCTAAAATACATTTCGCTTGTCAAAATTATTTGAACCTCAATTCATGGGAGGTTTTCTATATTTGTAAAAAGGGAATAGAAATATTTTAAGGTCATTAATACGGGTGTTACCTTCTTCAGTGGCTAAACGGTCTAAGGTGTTAATCTCATGTTATACTGGCCTGCTGATGACTGGTAGATCGATGTTTGAATCCTGAATGGCTCTAATGAGGGTGGTTTTTTCTAAATAATTTCCCTTTCTCCTTCCACGCAAATGTGAGTAGATTACCTCTAAAATGCTTCCTTCTTTATCCTTATCCCATGAGAATAATTATCATATATACATATAACCGGAATAGGTACTTGGACGCAGTGATAAACAAAAATGATATTAATGCGGGTAAAAAACCAAAGAGGTAATACTGGAAATATTAATTGTATTTCAATAGTTTGTAGCTCAGACCCTTTCACTAGGCGGACACTCAAAATTGGCTAAATCATATAAATATTGCATCATATGCCCAATCAAATGTTAGCAATGTTGGCACATGCAGTGTCAAAGAAAAATACTTATTATTGTCAAAGAACACATTTTTGGTATTATGCAATAATAATAAGTTATATATCAGGGGAAATAATGGTCATTTTATAACAAAATACACCCTTTTCACACTTACAGTCCTATGAAAAACTTCTATAACAATTAGTTTCAACCGAAAGTGACATAAACTCTTTTTATTCTACAGCTGTGAGCAGAGCAAGAGATAAAAACTCCTGTTAACTGGTTCAGCTTATTAGCTTTATTTGTATATAGTCTTCAGGACACCTCGCCGACTTGAAATTACAGACAAGTACTAACTAGTTTTGAAGTATTGACGATTTTGCACAAAGTGTTTAATATGACTATTTTGTTTTGAAAGCTACATTTTATCCACAGACAGTGCTGCAGCTTGCTTTTATAAAAGCATGTCCTACAAAATATTATCAACACACAGATATAAACCTACCAAATTTCCACCCATTGTGTGAAAATATTAATGGAATTATTGAGATGGACACTCACACCACAACCAATAAGGGATATTTTTTGCTCCCGCTGGTGTCTATGTCAGGGGGTAGCCACAGTTGTACTTTGGCCTTGAAACCATCAGCTACCTCCACATCCATCACCTCTATGCGTGGTACTAAGATTTCTTTCACCAAATCTTTCGTCTCTGTGTTATCCTCCCACATCGTTATTTGGTGGTGACTCTAAGGAACAAATAAGACCTTGGAATTGATATGGCGTCATTTTGAAATAAGTCTTCACTACTTGTAAATGTTTTAGCCAAGCCATAGACAAGTTTTTCGCATATATGTGTTCAAATGTGGCAATAATAACTTTATAGTTGTATTTAAAATGCTATGCTACTGGAAAAAATGATGTATTAGTTGGTAGGTTAATGAGGTAACATTGAAAATAAATATCATATGAGTCAGACTAGACACTATGAGCTGTGTGTGACTCACCCTGTTGTAAAGACTGACTTGAGGAATTCCCGGACCCAAGCAGGTGAATACGTAATGGGACGAACTCTCGCCAAACTCTGCCGAGCAATAGAGGCAGTCGTCGTCGTTAGACGTCTTCACATTGCATGAGAGACAGGTGGCCAAATGTGGAGCCGATGTTGCGCTGTCCGATACACTGTACAAGTGAAGCTGTGAGGGTGCACCTTCTTTGGTTGCCATGAAATATCTGTAATGCAGTCATTGCAGTGTAAAACAGTATCAGTCTGATATGATTCATATTAGTTGATCATAGACTGTGAGTGGCAGGACAATCCCTTAATAGCTTAGTGGTCAAATGTCTCGGGTTTGATTTCTTTGTTTAGGTGTCATTTATATTTAAAAAGATATGGAAAAACCACAACTAGGACATAAATATATATTATAAGTTTATTTTTATTTGTAAAATCTGCTATGTTCAGAGTTAATGCAAAACAGGTCATTTTTTCGTCAACCCTATAATTCTTATTTTTACTTGATTATTTATATAACATTTTATATATTTTTGCAGTGTGTACAAGAAACTTTTTTTTCCTTCTCATAAAGGTCTCACACTGGCATAGTATCATATACATACGGTATCGTACAAGTATCATATGTTTTTCTCTTGCCATGCTTTGCTATGGAGTTGTGTACAGACACCCGTCATAGCACCATGGCGGCAACATAGTATCGTATACTTACGGTGCGTGGTTTTCCATTCCACTTTGAAAGCGGAAAGACACGTACGATACTGTCATGGCGGCCGTTGCCTACCCCCCACTACACACTCTCAAACACTCCTCTCCCTCACGTCAGTAAGCTTTTTCAGCCATTGCGGAATCATTTCGACAGTTGCCCAAATAATTTCAAGTATCTGCTAAGGCTGAAATATTTAACTTGGTCTCTTAGTATGAGGGAAAAGTATTAGGACGCGAGTACAGCAATTACCCTGGACATTTTCCCTTTTACCCTCAACAAGCGTTGCGACCCCATACATCCAACGATTAGCTACCCATGATACCTCTACCTCATCAAAATGTTCCTCAGTAACTCCCTCAACAATCAATTTATCCTCTTGCTTCCCATCATCAACTTTCCATGCCTCTTCAACCGGTTCATAATGTTCCTCGACAGCCATCGCCCCCCACTGCAGTCAACCTTCAACCTCCTATGCTTCCTCATGATGTTCCTCAACAGCCATCGCCCCCCACTGCAGTCAACCTTCAACCTCCTATGCTTCCTCATGATGTTCCTCAACAGCCACCGCCTCCCACTGCATTCAACCTTTGACCTATACTCCCTGCTCTTTATGTTCTTCAACAGCCACTGCATTCAAACTTCAAACTCCTATGCTTCCTGATCATGATCGTCCTCAACAACAACCACCTCCCACCACATTCAAACTTCAACCTCCTATGCTTTTTTCTCATAATGTTCCTCAACAGCAAATGCGCCAACCTCTAACTAAAGTATATGAAAAACTTTTGATCGTTGTGGATCAAATCCTCAAACAGTGTAAAAAAAACTCTCCAAACACTTTTCTTTTCTTATTGATATCATGTATCCCCTTCTCTTTCTCTGGCTCCAGCAACATATCCGCTACCACGATGTCCTCATCAGAGGAAGAATACAATGTAACACTCATTATAATTAACAGAACAACAATACACTCTCTTATTCGTACTGTGGTGCTCTCAGATGGCGAAAGAGAATTTTTGTAGGGTGTGATGGAGGAAACAAGCTCTTGGGGCATACGTTGTATCTATAATATCGGTGTACGGGATCGTCGCGGCAATACAATACCATAGTTCTATCATACCGCGACTGTCTTGGCACCATATGTATACGATACTATGCTGGTGTGCGAGGAGCTTAATAGTAACATCTAATGTTTGCACATGCATAAAGAATATTAATATTTCAGCAAAACTAAACTTCTTTTAGCTAACTTAAACTATCACATGTTTTGGGCAGATTTCAGGTTCATAAGGAATGATTGTGCTATGTGTGAGAGGCAGCTAACAAAAACTATTGTAAATTTATTAGAGAAGAAAGGCTTAAATCCTCTATTCCTTGAATCCCTTAATTACTGTAGTATTCGAAAGATTAGAAATTTATAAAAATCTCAAAAAAGATAGATTGAATACAACTATGAAGTCCTCGGCTTCAAATCCCATTTTTAAGCAATTGGTAACGGTAATTATATAGATTTGTGTAGTTGGGAAAATAAAATTACCAAAATGGACAAATGTGTATTGATATTTTTAATCTACTAAATTATTATTACTATTAGCACCGCGTATTACTACCCGTTCGGGTTACATGCATTTACGCTAATGTGTAATGGTAGGGTGATTGTGAGATGAAATGGAGTATCTACAGTTTAACGTGGAATCCGAACCACGGTGGAGGCCTGGCATTCCTCACATTCACAAGATATGTCTTGCCAGAGATGAAGGAAGGGTTTGGTAATCAGATAAATCTGTGCCGGGACCGAGGATTGAACCCCGGACCCTAGCACAGAAGTCTGACACATTAGCCCTAGATCGCCAGGTCACCTTATCTAATAAAAAAGGGTTCTCTTAGTTTTCTATGGCATAATAGATATGACAAACAAGATGGTCTTTGTCAGTGGTAGCAACCCTTAAACAACTTTTTTAAAATTCAATTCAAAATATTTTGACTATGTCATACTAAAATTGTACATTTTTAAATATTCAAGAATTTGAATTTGGATTTGAGATTTGAAAGAAAATTTAAGATTTGGATTCAAAAAATACAGGATTTAATCCATCTCTGAAATGTACATTAAAGAATCTTCATATATATATTTGTTTTGTAATGTCTTTTCTTCTTTTTTATTTTGAGTACTCAAGAGATTAACAACTTACATGAGGCCCTGTTCATAGTCCCAAGAGTGTATATGAGTGACTACGAACTGTCCTGATGTGAGTGACACTGGGGTGTTAGAACTTCTATCTACCAATGTCACATGTCGGTATGAACCAAGCCCGCTACCCTGGTCTTGAGGGTGGATCAGGACCAACCGGGATCCATCCTGTGAAAACTTGGGGGGCGTGAACAAGTCGATCCAACCAGAAGGCTCAGAAATTTTCAACACCTGAAAAATAAATTAACCTGAGATTTCTCTTATATAGATAGATACATCTATAGAATTTGAACACCACATTATATTTTAAGTTGATGAAATTAGTTACCAAAGAGATCACATATCTAGATGACTTAAAGAGAAATATTAAGACATTTGAACTCTTGATCATTACATATTTCAGTGCAGACCTGGCCAAACTTTGGTACATGTGCTGCGTGAAACCCATCAATTCTTTTTTTGTGTATCCAAGAGCTATTGATGAAAAATAAACTAAAACAAGCAATCATGGAGATAATGAAAGAAATGAAAGAAGGCTTGAAACAATAATAATTAATATCTATAAAATGTTATTGTTTATGTTTAGCTTTATATTATTGTGTGCTTAACATGTTTTTTGTACCAGACCCTACATTTCAGTTTTCTACGAGGATTTTTAGTTAAAATGTTAGCCCAAGCATATTTTATTAGAAGACCTGATGAAAAATAAGTTTCTTCTTACTTTACAATTTGATCTAAAGATCAGAGTGTGAACATACATGTTATCAAAACATACTTTATTTATGACTCACCGTTTCATAAGTACCTGCAGTTATGTTGTATATCACTATTTCAGCATTATTTTGTACTCTATTCATCCAAACAGCAACAACCTCATCATTATTTGCCCATGTCACAGCAGACAAAATAGGATCTTCACTGAAAAATATTACGATGATTGAGACCATTATATAACTTGTTTATATAGATGAATCATTATAGGAAAAATAGCTAACCATAATTGACAAATAATAATAATTATTATTATTATCACCGCGTCTTACTACCCGTTCGGGTTATACATACTTACGCTAATGTGTAATGGTAGGGTGATTGTGAGATGAAATGGAGGACCTACAGTTTAACGTGGAATCCGAACCACGGTGGAGGCCTGGCATTCCACACATTCACAAAATGTCTTGTCAGAGGTGAAGGAGGGGTTTGGTAATCAGATAAATCTGTGCCGGGACCAAGGATTGAACCCCGGCCGCCAGCAGAGAAGTCTGACACCTTACCCCTAGACCGCCAGGTCACCGACCAATAATTACTATATTTTATCTTACGGCTTTCAAAACTGATAGTTGCAGAGCACATGATTTTTCACATGAATATATGAAAATAGATCTCATAACTAATGAATTTTTAGAGAATTGTCTTAATAAGTAGATCTGACTAAGCACATGTTTACATATACTTATGTATAAATGAACCTCATAGTGTTTATTTTAAATATATACTTACTTAATTACAGCGTTCTCCAACGAGGTGTGCAAGAAACTTTGCATATAGCTAATAAAACATCAACTCCATACTTAATCCATCCTCACTAACTTTCTCCACACCTCCCTATCCTCGCATACTCTCTTCGTTTCAACAATATCCATACACCAAGTCATACATGCTCTTTTATTCTTAACACACTTAATGTTTCTCTTTTTCACACATTCGTCTACAACATTTAGTCATGCCTCACATGGCCTTCCCCTTCATTTTGATCCACACACTCTACCTTCATACATTTGCTTCGTCACTCGATCATCACTCATCCTCTCAACACGCTCAAACCAACCTAAAGACACCTCTTTCACATGTTTAGCACAAGAGTTATTAACAGCTTATTACAGTCTAATTTTCATTGGAAGAACCTTACCTGATAGTTACAAAAAATTACAATATAATCTTTCACATATGTATATGTTAAGTCATGTTAATTGCAGCTGTCATGTTTCATATATATTATCAATATTTATAAATAACGCTAATAATAATAGTGAAATGTTATCAATGTTGACCACAAAATAACATGTTTATATTTTACACAAAGTTTCTTCCTATAAGAATTGGACTGTAGATTTCTAAGTGGAATGAGCACAGGCATGCAATACCGAAGTCTCGGGTGATTTTTTTTTAACACATTCTTTGGGGCAAAAAATAAGATAAGTAATACTAACTTTGCTAAAGTCGCTGGTGGTTCAATACTAAATGTAGACGATGTTGCTCCTAAATTAACAACTGTCAAACTAACGAGAGGGTTTGGAGTTCCAGGCTGTAATCAAAAATAATTTTAATTAATAACATAAAATTTTTGGAAAAATAAAACAGATCAACATAGAAGCAGTTGCAACCTTGTTTCCAGTTATGTCCATCTAGGTTGTGTCTAGGCCTTTGTGGCTTGAGCAGTTACCATTGGGCTTATAGCTCTTGATAAATAATTTCCATTTCCTTTATTATATTGCTGGTCAAAAGTCACAAGACACCTAACACGCCAGCAATGAAAAGTATACAAATACCTCACATTTAAGCATACATTTTTTACATCCATTACTGTTTCCAGCCTGAAGTCTGGGTCAGTTTTTTTATTCAAACCATAAATTTTCCATCACCGGCTGGCTAGACCTGTCATAGCTTCATATACTAGGACAGGCACAATATCCAGTCCCCGGCCATTAATTAATCATTGTGAAAGGGTAAACCCACATTTCACTAATGATACATTTTTCGGCCGTGCCGGGAATCAAACCCGGAACCCTTGGCTCAGTAGAAAGACATGCTACAAACTGAGCTTAGGTGTTGGATCACATGTAACCATAAATACATTATAAAATAAAATAAACAATAATAGCCAAGTAATGATGATAATAGTAATAAACTAAATTAATAAAGCATAGTAGTGAAAAGCAATAAGCATTGATATCGGGTTTTTTTAAAAGGGCAGTGCGCAGAAAAATGCAAATTTAAATATTAGAGTTAGAACATGAACTGAGAAAATTAATGATAAAGGAGTTCCTTAAATAACTCTCTGCGTTTGACTCTTTTTTTGTGTTAAAAATTGAATTTGACTAGCTCAGAATATGCGCTATGGGTACAGTGGCCAACAGGGCTGACCTTTTAAGGGTTATGGAGAGAAAACAATTTTTAATTACGAGCATTCCAAGAAGAGGCATGAATACCTATATGATCAAAGGCAAATTTGCAAGAAAAGTTACTATTGAAAAAAACTGTATTAAATACAAAAAGGGCATCACAATTAAGACTATATGAAAAGAGAATTTGGAGTCCTAAAAGGTTTTGAATTCTGTCAAAATCATAATAAATTCAGTTAAGAAATAATTTATCATTGCAACAAACCACAAATTTACAATGAACGTTTTCCAACCTGAGAAACAGTGAAGGTGATGGAAATCTAAGCAACACTTGCATATTAAAGCTTAGATCTAACCAAGGCATAGTACAGTGTTGAAACACAATCAACGTTATTGAACGGGGAGGTAATAGATTTAACAAGTCCAGGTAATTTCAATGAGTGAGATATTATATGGTTAGACCCTACCGAAACATAAAATTGTAAGAGTTTGGTGTCCAGGAGAATACCTAAATCATTAATATGAAGGGTGCAAACTATATTATCATAGACGAGCTTATAAGTGCAAAACATAGGATTGGTTTTCCTATTAAATATATGGATTTGGTCTATTATTTGCAAATGCAGATTCCATTTTCAGTAGATCAATGAATAATATCATTAATGTTATTTTACAAATATTACAGTTTGATATTGTTTTGATAGTCTTAAATAGTTAAATAATTTGAGATCATCCACAATTAGATGAGTTTAAGTATTTACCCATAACATCAAAAACACATTGATGGTCCTAAATTGGAACTTTGTGGTTCACTACAAGGGGCTTGAAATGTATTTGAGGTAAGTGAATCTATTTTAACAGTGAATGATCTATTCTGCAAATTGTTACAGAACCAATTATCATAAGTGTGAGATAGGAGAAAAATATTAAGTTTTAAGATTTTGTTATTATTATTTAGCACCGCGTCTTACTACCCATTCGGGTTATACGCTTTAAGTACTAATTACGCTATTGGATTGGGAATTGGGAAGGTTGAATTAAAGGAAGTGAACCCGCATTTGCGTGGAGGGAGAGTGGAAAACCATTTAGATAAAACCACCCCGGTTCACCCGACCGAGGTTCAAACCTTGATCTCCCCGTCCTCAGCAGTCGAGCTTAACACGACTAGTGCGTTAGCCAACTACGCCATCGAGGCGGGTAAGTTTTAAGAGAATAATACTCTGTTAACATGTATCAAAAGCTTTACTTTGATCAAAATAAATAAAATGACATCTATCTGTCCTTGCAGTGCCTTGAGTGGCAACATGCCCCAGAAATTCTACTAAGCTAGTGATAGCAGTTCTAATTTCCACAAAGTCATGTTGATTATCCATGAGTGTAGGCCTATTATTTAAATAGTGAAAAGTATGTTCATGTATTATTTTATCAAATATGTCAGGAAAAGTATTTAAAAGAGAGAAAATAGGTACCTATATAGTTACAAATATATTTTTGCCCATTTTTTATAAATAGGAAAGACAATTGACAACAAAAGGTTTTATGATAGTTGGAAAGTTTCACTGACAAGCTAAGATTAAAAGTAGGAATGAGATTGTTGACACAGCCTTTGACAATAAAGCTTGGAATTCCATGAGAGCCAGCACATTTTGATGAACTCGGATTTTTAATGTCAATATACATCTAATATGGTAAGGATATAATGAAGTAGTATGTAGTTTCATTACCATAACAAGGTGTAACAATTAAGTAACAAGTAATTATAAATGGATTGAAAGTAGGTTCCAATTTCACTTGCTATTAATAGGCCCTAAAGGATATGTAGGGATATTAGACCTACCATTAATTTCTATGTTAAATGGGGATACTTTATTCACACAATATTTTTTGCATATATCCAAAAATCCTTGTTAGTTTTTGAAACTATTTTCAATTGAGTTCATCCAATTGGCTCTAACGATTGATAATACTCTTTTAACTAACTTGCAAAAGTGAGAAAGATGTAAATGAAATTATTTTTTTCATCCACAGCTGTAATTTTTTTATAATATACATATTCAATACCTATTTATAAAATAACACTAATAATAGAGTAAAATTTTATCATTGTTTACCATTAAAAATATATGTTTATGTTTGTATGAAACTTGGACAATATTTATTATGGCTGTATCCGAATAATCCAAGGCGCCCTACTTGAACCCTTGAGTTTTAGACTTGATGCAGTCTTGATTAATTTACACTTCTCGCGCTGTTCATAGCGAAGACTGCATCAAACTATTTGAACAGCAACAACCTTATTTGAAATGGTGGAAAATATAAGTCGATGCTCTAGCAGACAAAACAATAATACTAAAATAAATTCCAGTCAAACACTGTAGCCAACACCGCGAGAACAGCACATGGCTGGTAGCCTTCGTATCCATGGTCACTGAGACCTCGAGCAGGACTCAAGAATATTGCATAAGTATATTTCGCGACTATTCTGACAGATATACATTTGGTCACATGATTGCCAATACATCTATCAAGGGCACGAGTCAAGGTGATGCTGCATTTGGATACAGCCTATGATATATATTGAAAACAAAAGTCCCTAAAGGGAAAATATTATATTTCAATGCCATGACCAGATTTTTTTGGGGGCATTCTGCAGTGACTTGTCCCTCAATAGGAAATAACAATCAATATTTTTTAAACAGAAGTCCCTATTAAGATATTTAGGCCTAGTGTTTTGATATAAATGCTATGAAATTTAAAAAAAATCAAATAAGCTTCAAGTTTAAGTCATCATCACCACCTCTTTCTAGCCTGTGGCCGGCTCAATTCAGTAAAATGCCTCCTGCTTCCTCTTTCATTCCACCATTTAATAATACTTTTAGAGTGTGGTTGAACCCCCAAATCCTTCTTCAGTATGACCCTGCTATTTTGAATATCTCTACTTTAAGGCTGTTGAATGTTGTACTATCACCTACCTTAGGGTAACGAAGTGGAATAGCTCTAGTATACTGGAACTCTAGGTTTCCTGGTGGTCCGTAGTAAGGAATATTCATCACTCGGGCTACAGTGTCATTGAAACTGGCAAATGCAAGCCATTCACCGTTCGGCGAGAACCACAGAGCTTTGTTGGATGAAAACACTTCCTCTGGAACAAACTTCACTTTATTAGTGTGCTTAGGACAACTAATGAGTTAGGGATAAGGTTATTTAACAGGAAAGGTGCCAAAATTCACATTGTAAAGAGGATGGCAAAAACACTATTTAAGGGGGGGGNGGGGGGGGGGGGGGGGGGTGGGAAACCTTATGCACTCGGCCAGGATTCGAAGTCATAACCTATTTGGTCAAAGTAGGGCCGGCATTAATTCAAGTTTGCCGGAATGACTGTGCCACACTTACTGGAAATATAGCTGCACAAAAATGATGAACAATAAAAGAGAGCATGAGACAATGGTGCCAATTGGAATTATGTATATTTTTTGAGATAAAGGGCCATTGATTCTGGTTTGGATAAAAAATATTACTAAATAAACTTGAGATAAAATTAAATACAGTACAATTTGTTCCTTTTCTATAAATTTGTTTTCATAAAAAAATGAATATGTAATAGCATGTATTTGAACATAATGTATGAATGGCAGGGAAGATATTTTCTCTCGCTAAGAGTAAGAGCTATGCACCCTCCAAACCATATATATATCAACACTTACATGTTTCTCCACATTTTCAACAAATTTTGAATTTTTTTATTTTTATTTTGGTTAAAAAAAAATTGAATAAAAATATGATAATAAAACTTTTAACTCAATGTTATGATGTCTAGGTTGCCTTACCTTCATACACCCAGTCTGGTATGCCATGATAGATCAATCCTACCACACCGGTGCTGGTTATAACTTTGTCCAAGATATCTGCTGCCGAGGAACGATAGACTATATTGTTACCATGGACGTACACATAGCCATTCCCTTGAGGGGCCCATACCACTAGCTGATGATTTTTTGGGTCGACTGTGCTGATGCTGGTTTGTAGAGCACTACTCTCCCTACACAAATATAAATAATAGAAATGAGCCATATGAACCGTAAATTTAGTGAGGTAAACAAAGGTCATAATGCTGTACACTTATCAACAGCGCCCGGATTTTGATAACCTAAAAATGATCAAAAGATTATCTATTAAATTACCTAAAAGTTCTAGAAAATTGCCATCAAATTTTCAAAACGTTACCTAAAAATATGAACAGAATCTCAATTAATAAAGGCATGTGACTAAATCAAAGATGCACTTTACAAATGTAAACTAAAAATTTGACATGAAATGAAAAACTTTTAAAAATTAAACTATTGCATTCTGTTAAATATAGTTTACAAATATCTGCTTCGTAAGTAATAGCTTTGCTTGTTCCAAAGCAGCCCTCTCCAGCTTAATTGTAGGAATGTGTTGTTTTTCTCTACCATACAAGCAAAGACATTACAAAGTTTATTTCCTACATCATCTTTTATTCTGACAACTGGGTCTTGAAAAAAAACTTCTGAATTTATAAAAATCTTACCTAAAATTCTGAAAAAAAAAACACACTATAAAACACACTTTTGCAAGCAGGGGATCATGAACATGGTTAATGTATGTACTTATGAGCATTGTCTGTGATGAAATAAGATGACACATGTCATCAAAATACTGGCCCTGGTTATTAATATTGACAGACAAACAAAGCTAGTAAGGTGGACCCTTAGGAAAACATTTAATATCGATAGGTTAACACAAAGGTCATACTCATAAGACTAAACCATTACAAAATTATTAATATTTGCAAGCAAACAAAGTCAATTATCACTTGGAATAATTTTTGGTAACAATATACTGTCATTCACAAATCAGAAGGGTGCATTTCATAGTTAAATATAGTTGAAAAATGATTTCTGCACTCTGTACAGAGGGATTAAATCCAGGACCTTTGGCTTAGCCTTCCAATTTTCGACCATTGAGCTATCATTAATATTAATTCCTCCCATAAGTAACAAAAACTAAACTACTATCGAATGTGTGTGTCATGTTTTAATTTTATAAACCCCAATCTTTTTAGACATCTAGTTTTTTTTCTAACAAATTAATTTGGGATTGATATATACTATATATATGTGTGTGTCTTATTTAGCAATCTCAAATAGATGTGTTTAAAAAAACTTATCCAAATGGTTTGGCGTTTATAAAATTAAAGCATGACACATATGTTCGTTAACAGTTTTATATATATATGTCCTATGTTCATTCAACTGCCTTAAAGTAAATATATTCAAAATAGCAGGGTCATACTGAAGGATTTGGGGGTTCAACCACACCCTAAAAGTATTATTAAATGGTGGAATGAAAGAGGAAGCAGGAGGCATTTTACTGAACTGAGCCACCCACAGGCTAGAAAGAGGTGGGGATGATGGCCTAGACTAGAAGCTTATTTGATTTTTTAAAACTCCCTAGCACATATAACCTCAAATTTATATCAAAACACTAAATATCTTAAAAAGGGACTTTTGTTTTAAAAAAAAATGTCTTGTTCTTTCCTATTGAGGGACAAGTCACTGCAGTATGCCCCAAAATAAATCTGGTCATGGCATTGAAATATAATATTTAGCATAATATATACCTTTAGGGAATTTTGTTTTCAATGTATATTATAATAAGTATAATAAGTATAGTTCCCCAATATATGACTTTACGAGCTTCTGCTGGAATTGTTAATATTCCTTACTGTACAATACATATAGATATAATTAATATTGTAAAATAACTTGCCTTGTTTCAAGATTGATGATGTCATAATAAGCCAAGAATGTGTGTCGAAAGATCTAGAAATCAAACAAATGAATTATTATTTTTATACTCTCAAGCTAACAACAATTGTATGAGAGAGATTGGTTCTAAAGAAACCATTTTAGAGGAACATTTAGAGAATTCTACAAAAGTAACTGCTAAAATTTGTTATCAATATATTTTAATTATACAATTTCAATTATTATATTATGAGCATTCAATATTTGGTTTTGTTTATTACATGTATTAGGATTGTCTTTACATACTCTTGTATATGAATGTGAAACCATCAAGTATTTTTTATCTGCCGAGATCTCGAATGTGACTGCTGTTATTGGAATCTGTAACATTTAAGAAAAACACTTAGTACTTAAGTGTTTTTAATATCTGAAATTAAGATATAATTTATCAATTTTGTATTTCTTTTAGCATCCCTACGCCATTCCTTCATGCATTACTTTTCATCCTGGCTAGCCATATATTGACAGTTGTGGATTATGTGAGAAAGGTATAATTTAGAGGAAATGTGCCCACCTATTAAAGAAGAACGAGATACAATTTAGGGAAAAAAATAAACTCATTTCACCCAGACAGAATTTGAGCCTAACCTTTCTGTCATAATAAAACAAAAGAAGACGAAAGTGACGACTTATCCACATGCCGTTTAGTATACTTACACCACTTAAACCAAACTTAAGCCTAACTAACCAAACCCTAATGACCATTGGGATAACCCCCCTTTCGGGGAAATTACTCATGGTATCAGCCGAGAATCGAACCCAGGACCCCTGAGTTCGTAGCCAGGTGCACTGACCACTACACCACGAGGTCGGCTAACATTGTCGTATTAGCTGTTTTCAGCTAAGTTGTGTTCCTAAGTTATCTATTGTTTGTTGGGACTGCTGCCCATTAAGTCATTTTTGTTATAACCAAGAGAATTTTCAGCCATTACCAGGTCATCATCTGTGAGTAAAGCAGTCTCCGTGTTACTCTCCATGTTATACAAGTACACGTGGCCATTTGTTTTCCTGTAAATAAACTCGCCACCTGAAACAGATATAATAATAATAATAATAATAATGCAGGTCAGCAAATATATAAACTTCAATATCAATGGCGTGTCATGGCATACTGCCAGGGTAGGTAAGGCCTGTTTAATCTGGTGCGTGTGACCCATTCTCAAAACTCAAAGAATATTCACTGGTCAGTTATAATCTAAAATAAATTCTAGGGTGAGGTATGTAGATCATAACTTAAATGTGACTGCTCAGATGGGGACAGAGTGAGGAATAACATATCACAGGTACAGTTCTAACAAGCTCTGCTTAGCCTGGAAACACTTTACGACAAGCTTTGGGAAGTATCAATTTAAGTAAACTTGAATGAATCTTAAGAGATGTCACTTTGGTTAATATTTCAAATTAAGTTAAAATGTTCTTAAATTTAATGTAGATTTAGAATACACATAGAAAAACAAAATTATTAGTTTATAGAATGTATTTATAAAATGTTTACTTATGATACTGTATTAAATTTGAAGTTACATTAAAATTGCTTAGTTATTATCCAAAGCTTGATGAAAGATTGATGAACTTATTTCCTTTTCTAACACCCTTGGTCAAACTTCAATCATTTGCTGAGCTCACGTGAGGTCAGGTGGTATAATCCATTTGACTCACACTACTCTTGATAGTTATCGATGGGGAGTTCAGAGTTCAAGTTCTGACTGATTGCGCTTGCATGTGATTTCCCATTTTATCTCTGAACCAAAGTTGGTGCATTTCCTGTAAGCTGACCGTGTGATCCTTAATCCTTAGATTGTCGTTAATAATACTTATTTATATACTCTGATATTCTTCAAGGTTTACAGATTTGAACTAAGTGATACATTGAAGTAATGAGTTTATTCTAAAATAAATAATACACAGATCTAAAATATTTCAGAATGAGTATTTTAGCTTTTATAAACATTCATGACTATTGGTCAGAATAAATATTTGAGTTGAATAGATAAATGTATTTTTTTACATACATACATACATCCATATATACATACATACTTAATTACACCGTTCACTTATGGGGTAGGTGGGAAATCGTGCATATAGCTCAAAAAACAACTTCTTACTTAATTCATCCTTATTAATTTCCTCCACACTTCCTATGCCCACATACTCCCTTTGCTTCAAGATCCACACTGAGTCATACATGCTCTTTTATTCTTAAAAATATCAATGTTTCTCTTTTCACACATTTGTCTAACACATTTATCCACATCTTACATGGCCTACTCTTTCCTTTTGATCTACACACTCTACCTTCATATATATGTTTCATCACTCAATCCACACTCATCCTCTTAACATGCCAAAACCAACATAAGATGCTTCTTTCACATTGACCTATTGGATTCCCTTCTGAACCACACTCCTTCAGCACCCATTCATTACTGACTCTGCACATAAGAGTTTTTACACACAATTCTTAGCTACCACACTCCAACCACATTCACCTTGTTCTTGTGTTTCTCGTGACAAACCCACGCTTCAAACCCATAAAATTATTATTATTATTATTAGCACCGCGTCTTACTACCCGTTCGGGTTATACGCACTTACGCTAATATGTAATGGTAGGGTGATTGTGAGATGANCGTCTTACTACCCATTCGGGTTATACGCACTTACGCTAATGTGTAATGGTAGGGTGATTGTGAGATGAAATGGAGGACCTACAGTTTAACGTGGAATCCGAACCACGGTGGAGGCCTGGCATTCCCCACATTCACAAGATGTCTTGTCAGAGGTGAAGGAAGGGTTTGGTAATCAGATAAATCTTTGCCGGGACCTGGGATTGAGCCCCGGCCGCCAGCATAGAAGTCTGACACCTTACCCCTAGGCCATCAGGTCACCTAAACCCATAAAAAATGTTGACATTAACACACTTTTATATACTTCCCTCTTTGCCTCCTTTAATACTACTTCATTCTTTGCTAAAGTCTTCATAAACCCAACTACACCCCGAGATGCATTCACCCATCTATCGATTTCACCATCTATCCTTCCATTTTTACAGCACAATCTGTCCAGATACACAAAATCAGTCCCATGTACTAAGAATTTTCCATCTATAAAAAGCTGACAATCATTTCCTGATTTGTCTTCATCAAAAACTATCACATTAGTTTTAGAGACATTTATACAAATACCCATTCTGCCTTTCATCCCATTCAAACTCTGCATGTCATTCCCAGCCATTAATATGGCATCAATTGCATATGGCAGAACTCTCACATTAACATTGTCCTTTTGTACAGCATCCTTTCCATACACTTGTTCATGAATCATACATTAAACAACCATGAAGACATAGCTCAACCATGTCTAACACCCTGTTCAATATCAAACCATTCTCTCAACGCTCCATCCACCCTAATGCATGCTTTACTTACATCATAAAACACTATAATTGCATTTACTAAACATGTTTTTTTTTAAATTAATATAATGCCAGTATATGTTTTAATAATTTTAGAATATATTTTGTATTGTCCTGAAGCATTGCTTAATTCACGCTGTTTGACCGTAATTGGAATTAAAAGCACAAATGTTATGATAAAATTAGTGGAGTGAATTAGTAAATATTGTGTGTGTGTGTGTGTGTGTATATATATATACACACACACACAGTATTTACTAATTCACTCCACTAATTTTATCATAACATTTGTGCTTTTAATATATATATATATACTAAGAAAATAGATCCATTTAAAGTTAAAATCATACACATAAAGTTATAGTCAATAGTAAAAAGAATAGAGAGTCAAAAAGATTCAAATGTTTAAAAAGTTACCTTAAAAACTTCTAAAATTTAAGAAAATCGAGAATATTAGTTTAAAAGTTTATAAAAATTTGAAAGATACGTAAATGAAATATTACTCTAAAATTTTTGTTCATTGTTATTTCATATACACTTTACAAATGGGAGATCTTTCGACATTTCATGTCATCATCAGCCACTCAATTTATTGACTTTTAATTCCAATTATTGTCAAACATCAAGCCTGTGTATATGTGTATTTTTGAGTAGAAAACTGGAATCATACCTCAGAAATAAACATTTCTGACCTTTGACTATAATCATACCAAAAGGAGACCCTTGTCAGACAGAGCTCTAAAGTAATTGGTAGGGTATGTATTATGACGATTAATACCAACTTATATTTAGTATGTTTAAAAGCCAATTCGGTGGCCGAATGGTTTAAGCCAGTGGTTCTCAAACTTCTTAGTCATGCTGCACTCTAACCAGAGAATAACTGTTTCGCAGACCCCTTTATGTAGGATAAATGATTAACCCTTTCCAGCCCAGTGTAGCCATATGGCAACGTTGTTTAGTAATGGTCTTAAAGTCATTAAAAACGCCCAATGTAAACGT
>CABEEJ010007301.1:0-31975 GCA_901482245.1 Timema douglasi | reverse complement strand
CGTGTTAAAGGTGTACCCTCAAAAAGTAAGGGAGAAGCTTTAAAAGTTAGAGAATTGTTTTTTCTTACTTTATTTCAGAATATGGTGAAGTACATTGGTAGTGGGACAAAATTGGAGTCAAACTTCCCGAAAAATAAAAAACTCTAAATCATAACTATACTGTATTTTTTTCAACATAATATATATATATATATCTTTATCATTTCATGGAATTTCATGAGAATAAAAACTTGATTAAAAAGATTTTCATATTTATTATGCAAACATTCTTGTTATAATAAGTTTATTTTTGATTATACAATTTTTATTTCTACTAATATTCATAATTATTTAGTAAGAAGTAAACAATGTTAAGCTTATATTTTCTTGGTCGTTATCTATTCCCTTCTCCTTATTTTGTATCAGCTTTAGTCTTCCATTACGACGATTTGTTTAGGTGATGTTACACCATCTTTAATTCCTATTTATAATAAAGATTATTAATTTAAATTCATACAATCGTAAAGTTTGTTAAATTTTGAGAGGTTATTTGGATCACTCCACAAAAAGTTTCTTCCAAATTACATCTCAAAATCTCAAAAAAAGTCCACGAGCTTCATTCTTAATATCTCACACATTCTCAGAATGTCAGTCCTCATGCCCTCGCCTGGATTGTCTGCCATTCCATGCAATAGCAAACTGTTTCTTTGACTGTATTGTTCAAAACCGTCAAGTGTATCCTCTTGAAACATGAGTTTCTTGTTTGGATATGAGAAATCGTTTCTCAAGCGATCAACTTTCTTTTGAAAATCAGTTTAATTTTCGGAATCTTATTTAGGATTGATCCACTAGCATGCTGAGTCTAACCAGTAGTTTCAGTCTTTCTACCATTCACGCGAGACTCGGGGCTGTGAATAGTAACATTTACACTTGCTTTGAACTTCTTAAATATTTCAATCACACTTATCATAGTGGGTGACCTACTTGGGGACGTGGTCTGATCACAAAGTAATCTATCATGGTTATTTTGATATGAGCGTGTGTGTGATAAAGGTTAACTGTATATTCTCATTTTAGGGAATAGATGTTTTTCTTGCACTGAAGTTGGATAGTTTATGATTGTATTTTTGCTTCATATTGGCTAATTTTAATGTATTTGTATCATTTATCCTTTGATATCTTAAAATAATTTACACTATAATTGTTTACGCAATAATTCTTATTATATCTATATTGTATAATTATATTATATGATTCCATCTTTTACAAGAAGTTGAAAGTTTTCTTGTAACGTTCTTTTAGAATGGGATAATATATTACTGTATACATCTAATACCAACATCCTTAACTTAAGGATACTTGTTCTTGAAATTCAATAAATACATTCATATTATAAATATGCGTGCTATTAAAATTCTATTTGGGGAACCCTCCCCTTACGAGGACATTATCACTTACTCTAACATCCTGCTCTCTCTGCCTTCCCTATTTTTATTCATTTGTAATTGTTAGGTTGTTACCATTTGTCAATGATCATTGGAAATGTGTGCTTCACTGACGTCACGTTTATTGGAATTGGAGATTTTTTTTCGAGAGTCCTGTTCACACGGAAAAAAGTATCAATTCTCTTCCTCTCAAAGAGTAAAATGGAAAGCAAAGAAGAGAGTAACAGACATCAATGGAATGAGACACACGGTTTTTATGGACACTGGAATCTATCAGTAGAGGATATCTTCAAGGATTAATAAACTTTCCGACATTTAATTGTTCCCGTTGTTTGTAAAAAAAGATATTTTTTAATCTTACTATAATGTACGTAGTATATTCTTTATGAACCTGTGTACTGTGTCTGAGTATTATAAATATCTGATTACTAGCCCGGGAAGTACTGTATTCATTCTAATTATAAACATTGTATGCTGCTTACTGTGCAATTTGTCTTGTACTACATACTAAACGAAAAAAAACTCTTCACTAGGTAAACTACTCTAAATATACCCAGGTGACAAATTAAGAAAAATACAGTTTAGTATTAAATTAACACTACTGTAAATGTTTAAACTTACAGGAATGACGATAGTAAAAACGATATTTTCACCACAAAAAGAGTAAAGACGTTTTAAGTATGGAAATATTAATTTTTAAACTTAAAATAAACTAAAAGCCTTGTTTAAAACTTGACATTTTTCTATTGATAAGCCTATGGTCTTTTAGGTTAAATAATTTGGATTTTTTAGAAGAAATGTTGATATTTATTTTCAAGAATAATTTCCACCTCATCTTTTTGTAGGCCCTGTTGCGGTTTTATCAACCGTACGGTTTCTTCTGTATCAGGGAAAGATGGAACTGTTCCCACACGCGGCATTTCAAACTTAGTAGATATGTATTTGAAATATATAGATTGGCGTTTGCAATGTTTGCCCACTATTTGGAGATTTTATGAATTCAAATATTGGCATTAATAACCTCTTCATACTATTCCATTGTAAGGTCGCTGTGTGCAAGAATCTCTTAAAAGTGGGCCTTAGTCAGAATTCTTAGGTCAAATGACTTTAGGCCAACTGATTTCAGGCCTATCATCGCATACCCATTTTGAACACAAAAACCTCGATACGGTAAAACCACTCGGAATGATCGATAAACTGAGAGCCGTGTTTGCCCGAAGATTGATGAAGTTTGTGAAACCAAAACTGGTTGCAAGATTTATTTCAAAACATTTGTCTCCTTGTGATGCTCAAGATAAATCTCACGAAGTTCATTCTGTCTTTAATCATGTCTCTGCTACATAGCAAATACAATGTATCACAATTCAATCCTTAGAGAATCTGCCCTTTGTGCGAACTCCCTTTTTTATTCAACTACTAATATACTAATATGAGGCAGCTTTTTCCAGTATTAACACCCAGAAAAACAAATTTTGATCTCTCAAGACGGGGGAACACTTGGAGGACAGTCATTTCATCGAACACACCGAGATATAATAAACTATCAGAAGAAAAGTAGTGCAATACTTCACACTAACTGTCGTATTTCCGCGTTTCCAATACGTTATAATAATATTAAAATTATTACACAAATTTAATAGCCTATATTTGTAAAAAAAAAAAAAAGCATTTTACTGTAATTTGAAATCCCTAATTTAACTTAATAGTTATTATTTATATAAAAAAGGGACATAATTACGTTGATAAAAGATTAAACCTAATGAACAAATATAAGAAGCTTAGACGAAAAACCAAAACAAATGTAGCTTAGAGAAATGATGTGTGCTCGTGGGACATTTGATAAGTTTGTAGGTGCATCAAGGCCCAAAATGTTGCCAACCCACGGTAATACTTAGTGTTCATGAGACTATTATATTTGGAATTTAATGATGAGTGTGTGAACATCTAAACATGTTGAAATCATATACAAGTAGACGACTATCACATATACACATACTGCCTAAGGACCAATGGACCATAAGTGACTAAGGACATGGTTTCAACATTTCTTTACGTCTATTTTTAAATTAATCATTTATGTAACAACTTCAGTTTAAATATTTACCTTTAATACGTTTTAACTTATTCTATTTTATATTTTACATCATTTATTGTTTTTCTTCTTTTAATTTTTTGGTCCATTTTCTTAAAAATCTCTTTTCAAATGTACCTTTAATCGGTCTATATTTGTAAACAAGTTTAAGTGCCACAAATTAACATTACATTAAATAATCTTTTAGTTAAGGTGCCACATTTAAAACATCTATCTTCCCACATTTCACTACTTTAGTACCTGATTATTTGTAAAACCTTTTTAAAGTTTATTCAACTAATTACAATCATTTCTTTCATTATTTATTTTATTTATCGGAAGAAAGCGAGAGTAAAGGCCTAGTTGGTTTTCTTGGGTGTGGATCAGCTCTGTGCTATAAGTTCGAAGCTATATATATATATATATATATCTTTCAAGCTGCAACTGGAGATGTAATTTTATATCAAAAAGGGAGCTATTTACTTTATTCAATTTTTGTCATCATTTATTGAATCTATTTGAAGTATTTCCTGAATCGACTGATTATATCAACACGCGATCTATAAACTAAATTAAATCAAGAACAGACACAACATCCAGCCCCCGTCCGTTAATTCATCACTGTGAAAGAGGAAATACATATTTTACGACTGATAAATTTTACAGCCCTGCCAGGAATCGAGTCAGTGACCGTTAGCTCAGTAGACAGACATGCTATTGACCGAGTTAAAGTGTCGGAGAGTAGCTTTATTAAAGAAAAGAAAACAAAGGCCTTAAGACACAGAAAACATCTACGAAATAGAAACATTAAAATACATAGTCAAGAAGAGAGATAAGTGTTATGGCATTAGTATTATCTGTGAAGTACCACTTTCTAGGCTGATAACAGTCAAGTACAGAACACATACACTAAACCCCCAATATTATGTTTTATGATTCGGACTGTCTACATAACACTCATTTCAACAACACCAATAATAGGTTTTATAGCACTTCAATGCTAATTATTATATTTAGCTATGTTTATTGATGTGACATAATCAGTATATTAATACACAATTATTGAACGTTGTTAAAATCAATTGACTAAGTGTTACTCATATAATAGGCCCCTATATGAATATAAATTTATATCACTTTAAAAACAAGTTCTATATTATAAAAAAAACTGAAATAGAATATATGAGCAAACATTTACGGCAAAGAAGATGAAATGAGGTAAGTGACTAGTGACAAGTGACATTTAAATATATGGGAACATTCTGAAATGAGAATAATTCCTATTCACCTCACTGAGGTCGTACCGGAAACAGTATAACTTCTTCCCAAAACTCTCACTCAAAACAGATTGCAGTCGCTACAAGGTTACGTAGCTGGATCAGCGCCAACACGAACAAACTATTCAAGGAGGAATATTCGAATGAATACACAATTATTGAACATTAACAAATACAAATAGCATTGTCTTCATGTAGTACATATCTTATAATATTAAATATTTAGTCATATCATAAATATTATTTTGATTTATGCATCATGCTGTATTTATATCTAGTACAAATTTTTAGTTTTATAATGAAATTAGATTTTATCTTTAATAAAGATTATATATAGGCCTACAAACTGGGAAGTGTTCATTTAGAAAATTAAAAATAATCGTATCATTAACTAGCAAGTGTGAAAATTATTGAAACATATTTTAATAACTTCATTTTTGCTTTTAATTGTTTTAACATTTCGATAAAATAATTTGTTGGTTGTTAACAATGGTTTAAGTATGCTGAAATTTAGCCAAATACCTCATAATTGCAATGCTAAAGATATTGATCTATAGTGAGTTGTTTATTTGATCAAAACAAAAATATACAAAGCTTAATTTTTAACTCATACTGTAGTTTATATATTATTTTCTCTTATGTAACGTATGGATAACCGCGGATATCTTGGGGTCAAGTGCTTGCCTCTGGACCCGATACTCGTGAGTTCGAAACCACCCAATATCACCGGTTTTTTCTTCAGCGATAAAAATCCGTAGCACAACTTCCTTCGAAGGGAAAGTAAATCCGCTTGTCCCATGTCAATTTTGGCATGTAAAATATCCCCGATAGATATGTGAAAACACCTTTCCCAGCAAAATTAGTAGGTTCTTTCACTCTCGTTCGTATAATTTTAGTACGTAAAAAGACAGGGAGTTACCACGCTTTATAAACTCCCTTATTACATGTGTTTCTACCAGATAGTGTGAACAGCAATAACCTGCCGAAGAGCTGAGTGCATGTCCAGCTCCTGTTGGATGAGGAGTGTATTATATAATAAAATGTAGAGTTTGTGTTGATATTACATGATTGTGAATAAATATACACACATTATTTATAAAACTCTTCCACTTATTATTTCCTGGAAAAACCAAGTCGCTATATAATAATGATGCCACAAAGAAGTGTAATTACTGGTCGATTTTTTAATATCTAGTCAAAATCAGATGAAATAGATGTATATTTTAAAAATAATATTTCTGTAAATTTTTAACTAAAGGTCAACGGCCTATTTTTATCCTTGGTAAAGACCAACAAAAGCAATATTCCCATCATCAATGTTTATTGGGTCATTTATGTTCATTTAATGAAAATAAATCTCCTAAAATTTGAATAAATGTGTCTCAAGCTTTAAACTTTATGGGTGGTGTGAAAACAAATCATTTTTTTTAGAACTTTGTCTTACTACCCGTTAGGGTTATATGCCTATGTACTAGTTACACTAATGAGCTGGGGATCAAAAAGTTTGGATTTAAAGGAAATGGAGGAAGCGGGGAAGGATAGAAGGAAACGATTTAGAAAAAAAAAATTCCTCAGTACACCCAACTGGGATTGAACCCCTATTTCCTCATCTTCAGCAGTATAGTCTATTGTGAGAGTAGCACCTTAGACCATGTGGCCACTGAAGCAGATAATATACTTTGATGTGTTCAAATGTTATTGCTAGTTTAATTCTAATGTTCAAATGTGTGTGTACAGTAAGATAAGTGGTGGGCAATTTGAACAAGAGTAGATGGCTCGGCAGATGGGCACAATTTGATCTTTGACATTTGACCCCAACATGTGTGGCGTCATCACTGCGTGTTAAGTCGCAACATTCCTCTGGGTTTTCCCTGGTGACGTCACCGCAACTCTGGAGCAGCTATTATTCTTTTGGGAATACTGAACTGAATTTTACCTCAATTTCCCCTATGGTTATTTCCATGATAACATGGGATTAGCGACCTATTGTCCTCCTTCAATGCCGTAAGGATTTGTTTCTGGGGTGTTTTTTGTTGGTATTCTCTGTGGCAATGGGTTGTCCCTGATGACTCATACCTGTTGCCAGTTTGGCGACTCGACAAGATAAGTTGCATCGATCTGTGTGACGTCAACATTGCATATGATGTCGCAACACTCCCCTTATATGTGGCGATGGGTTTTCCCTGATAGCTCATACCTGTTGCCAGTTTGGCGACTCGACAAGATCAGTTGCATCGATCTGTGTGACGTCAACATTGCATATGATGTCGCAACACTCTCCATATATGTGGCGATGGGTTTTCCCTGATAGCTCATACCTGGTGCCAGTTTGGCGGCTCGACAAGACAAGTTGCATCGATATGTGTGACGTCAACATTGCATATGATGTTGCAACACTATACATATATGTGGCGATGGTTTTCCCTGATGACACATATTTGGCGGGAGTTAAGTGGATCGACAAGACATGTTGAGAGATGAATAGATCGTGGCATTGAAAATGTAAGATAGTACAAAAAGTCATTCACTGTGTTCAAGACAGGCGTCAGTTTTGCAGCTCGACAAGTTGATACTTGTGTCTGGTTACCCTACTTGTTAGGATAAGGTAAGGGACAAACCAGTTTTGCGTGAATAAAACGCAATAATAGAAACATATGTTTACTATACATTAAATGTTTCACAGACAAATACTATATTTACTAAACACTTTTACAGAAATGACGCATATATTTCTTCATAAATTTTACTAAAGTGTCTCTTAAATGTGTTGGTAAAATTGTTTTTAGTTCACAATCCAACATGTAGTAGTACAAATCAAAGACTTGACGTGTATAGTAGGTAGCATCGATAAGATACAGCTTTCTGGTGTATTTCCACTGTAGGCTGTTTGAGAATGTTGACATTTTCTGAGTCTGTTAACATGACACTTACATCCCTGACGAGTGTGTCGATAAAATCGTTGTAATATCGTGAGACGGCTGTTGACCACAAATCCCGTCAGTCGACGGCGACGTCAACGAGGTCACACACCTCACAAAGATGCGCCCAGCTAGGTGCTAGATAGGAGACACGTTTGAGTATGGCGTCTGGATTGTCGATGGTGACGACCATACGGTTACCACACATGCGTCACAGAGAGATTTCATGAATAGTTGGACTAATCTTCTGAGGAGAATGCGTGTTTATGAAAAACTTTGATATAACCGACTTGTAGTTGCCCAGTTTTTGCCACTCTGTACGGTTAAACATCGCACAATTACCTCCAAATTTTTATAGCTGGACATAGGGCGTAAAGTTGTTCTTGACACTCATGCTGAAGATGACAATTTTAGAGTCAACTTTGTAAAGAGGAAATAAAGTATTGAAAATACTGGCGGCTTCACCGGCCTTGCTTTTCGGGTGGAAATGTCTTGACCTTCCATAATGTTTCATCACTTCGACGACTATAGTGATTATTATGGCCGGCATTCCGTCGGGACATACCTTTTATAGCCGATGAGGGGAAGAAAAGGCACACGCTAATTATACGCAGCCTATTAAGAGGTATAAGACCCTAGCATATTGAGAAAAGTGTTGTAATATCTCAACACATTAACGTCGTTGTAAGTATGATTGGTAGGTGAGAATGAAGCCAGGAAATTTTTAATTGTATTGTTCTGGGTGTGATAGAGAAGTTACATAAAAGAGTAATGTTCCCACACGTCTGATGTTATGGTTTGAAGTTGTAATGTGTTAAGCGACGTATGGGAAAGGTTTTTGCGTATAAATGCCAGATGGGAATTTATATGGGGTGGAAAACCATAATTGAAATATTATTCTCCCACGCCGTTCTTTTGATAAAAATGATGACCCAATGCGTCTCAGGGTTGGTGTGTGGATCTTGTTGATGATGAGAGTGGAAGGTCACGCTATTATTGCGGGTAGTTGATCATCAGGGAGAACAACAGATTGCACAGAATCGAGCCCCATGTTTATTTTCAGTACACTTCTTATGGTGTGCGTATCCAACTTCAATCATCCAATCTAGAACTCCCCAAACGATAGAGGCCTAACAGAAATTCCAAACAGAAATTGGTGGCATGCCCATGGGGCAGCCAAATTTAACACTTCGTTGGTCAAGGGGTGAGCGTAGCGCTCACTACTTTTTTTATTCGTCTGGCATTTGTGCTGAAACAGCGTAGGAACAATGAATCCCAGTATAGCTGCCCGTTGGAATGTTTAGAATGGGGGCATGGTTAAGATAAGATGACGCGAGACCTACAGTCTGTGTCATATTGTCATTGTGTGAACGTTGTCATATAAGTGAGCGCGGCGCTCACCCTCGACCAATCGTGTCATTATTTAATATTAGAATCTTAATGTAGTATATTTTTATTTTTTATAATTAACAGTGATATTTTGATTCAAAATGGATCAGGAAGGTCAAATTAATCAATGGCTGTTAGATGACTCGGACGAAGACCTCAATATTTCACTTGATGAAGATGACTCCGATGATTCAGACATAGAGCAACCAGCCAACAGTGAACACGACAGTGATTCTGAAGTATCTGGGGATGACATAGGTCAAGATCAAACCAAAAGCTCTGGGCCACATTATGTTGGACGTGATAATGTCACTTTGTGGAACGTTCATCCTCCTCGTCCCAGCAGGCGCCGGAGACAAAGAAATATAGTTATACATCCTCCTGGAGTTAAGAGAACTGCTCAACATGCTAAAACTGTTTATGAATCTTGGTGTCTTTTTTTCCCAGATAATGTGTTGGAAGACATAGTGCAGTACACAAATGAACGTCTACGTAAATTAAGAACTAACTATACGCGGGAAAGTGATGTTGTGGATAGCAACATTGACGAAATTAAAGCTCTAATGGGTTTGTTGTACTTAGCTGGGAAAATGAAATCATCTCATCGTATTGTACAAGAGTTATGGGCGAATGACCCGACAGCCCCGGAAATTTTTCGTCTTGTGATGTCGTACAGAAGATTTTATTTGTTGCTAAGGGCTCTTCGTTTTGATGATGCGAAAACAAGAGCTGCAAGAAAAGCCATCGATAAATTAGCTCCTATCAGGGAATTATTCGAGAGTTTCGTTCAGCGCTGTCAAGACTATTATTCAGTTGGAGAATATGTCACAATTGATGAGATGTTGGAGTCATTTCGTGGGAGGTATAGTTTTAGGCAGTACATGCCTAAAAAGCCGGCAAAATATGGGCTCAAGATATTTTCAATGGTAGATTCGCGGATGTTTTACACATTGAAAATGGAAGTATATGTTGGTATTCAACCAGATGGTCCATTTGTCTCTGATAATAAACCAACTAGTGTTGTAAAAAGGTTGATAGAACCAATTAGATTCAGTGGACGTAACATAACATTAGATAACTGGTTCACTTCGGTCGGTCTTGTGAACGAACTTGTTAGACAACAAAATCTAACCGTGGTGGGTACAATAAGAAAAAATAAACGAGAAATTCCACCTGAAGTTGTGAATTCTCGAAGAAGACCAGAAAATTCAAGTTTGTTTGCTTTTGGTGAAGATTCCTTATTAGTGTCTTATGTACCAAAAAAGTACAGAAATGTAATACTCATTTCAACGATGCATGATTCCGATGACATTGATGAAACTACAGGTGACTTGATGAAACCAAGTGCTATTACCTTCTACAACCTTACAAAAGGTGGTGTAGACGTAGTAGATAAGTTAAAAGCCCAATATACTGTGGCAAGGGTCTGCTACAGGTGGCCTCTTCGAATATTTTTCACTTTACTTGATGTCGGCGCAATCAACGCCCAAATCATTTTCCGAAGCAACACGGGAGAAAATGTATCTAGAAGGAAGTTCCTGAAAACTTTAGGCTTAGATCTAGTCAACAATCATATGACTAGAAGAGCTTCAACCAGCGGTATTCACACAGATCTTCGAATTAAAATTCACCAGCATCTTCACTCACCACAAAATGACCAAGCACCATTACCCCAAGTAAGCCAAGGAAGAGTCAAGTGTAGCTACTGTCCAAAAAAGAAGAATCGTAAGACAGCATCAAGATGTGCCAATTGCCAGTTCCCTATCTGTGGTGAGCATACAATCACTATTTGCCAGAACTGCCATGGAAATGCAGATATACACTCGGAGGATAGTGACTAGAAATTTGAGTAAACAAAGCTCAATGATTCACGTTGAAGAACTATTAGGATTCATAAACACTTTTATCGTAATCAATAAGTTTCAATATTTGTCCTTTTTTTAGTTCAATTTAGTTCCTCCTTGTATTAGAATTTTATAATCAATTCTAAGTAATATAGTTCAATATGTTCTAAAATTGCTATCACGTTAACTTTAAGGTGTAGTACCTTATAAATGTTTGTATAAGATGATAATTATTTACCTATTTTGCGATTTTCTACAATTAGTGAATTTAAAAAAAAATATTTTTCTTTTTAATTTTTTTGTGATCGTTAAATTTTTTAATAAAAGATTGTAAATGAAAGCATCTCAATCAAAAAAAGTACAAAACGTAATTCAAAAGGATACACAAATTTTGAAATTATATGAATATAACAAGTATAGAACTTTCATAGATTGGCGGTGAGCACGGCGCTCACCCTCGACCAACGGTGTTACGAGACGAGGCTCGACCAACGGAGGGTTAAGTGTATTCAAATACGAACAACCTCTATCGTACAGATCTAAGATGGGCGTAGGCGAGTATTTGAATTGAAACTTTTCTTTTCTACTCCCTTGACGTAGATGGTTTCTGCATGTGTTATGGCATGGGAGAGGCGGGAATCGAACCTGATGTTATCTACATCAACGCTATCCCAGGGAATACCATGCAGTTTGTTGAAGATATATTCGACTTGATTCATTGAAGCGGTGGAATGTTCCTCGATGCCGTAGGTGGTTTAACACGCATACATATCAAACATTTAGTTCCTTGATGATAAACTCTTTGCTATCGCCGATAAAGCACTTGCAATATACAATGACGTCCATAATTTAAATGAAAGGGATAAGGTGTGTAAGGGGATTTTATTAACTCCCAAAATAAGTCACGAGGTTTCTGTCCTTTTCGATGTCAATGACAATGATAAACTCATCGTAAACGATGAAGTTTAAGGTTAGGTGAGAGGTCTGGTGAAGGTAAATTCGATGCTCAGAGAGCTATGCCTCGTCAAATTACACAGCGATTTCAAGTGGGCGGAAAGATTAGGTGTGAGAGCTAAACCCATGAGATGATCTCACAGGAAAGGCTTACCGTGTTATGTCGCTAACTTTGTTCATTAAATGGATACCCGTTTCTGAAAACAGTGTGTGATAGGAAATTACTTAGTATCCGTTAAAAAATTGGGCTGTAATGGTTTCGATGGCCCTTGTTCCCCATCCACGTTTAGCGAGAAATGGTTCATGTCATAGGTTTGGATACTTAACGGATTCTTGGTGGCGTCTCCGTTGAACTCAGCGTTTGATACAAATTCCACGATGCATCATTTGGTTAACTGTCCCGTGAATACGTTACTCAGTGATAACCCTTTCACCCCCGTAGAAAGATTGATTGTTTTTACGTCCTCTTGGGTAATAGATACTTTATAGGACTGACGTTTAGAACTTTGAAATGTGCCAACAGTAAAGAAGGAGCTACTTTGACAGGTCGCACTAGAAGAAACACTTCAACGATGTGAATCTTAAGGTGCATGATATCAGGGACGGCCATAAGTGTAATATCGTCTCTGAAACGGACCAACTTGACAATGAGTTCAATGGCGTTTAAAAAGTATTTCTCTTGTTGTAAACACATTACCTTATAGATACTCCAAAAGAACCACCATCTTACTTTTTGCAGTGAGACTGAAACGGGTCTTATCACCATTGTTGACTGTGTTACCTCCTCAAAGTTTTCGGGCCCTTTGGCGATCAACAACCACAAGTCAAATGTATTCTTTTGAATTCACTGTTGTAAGTGAGGATTGTCTCAATGTACAATCTATTAGAATACGTGTTGCAGGGAGTTGAGAATAGTTTTTGGTTTAAAGACACATCCACCTGTGTGAATAGCGAATGCAACCAGTTGTTGACGGGAGCAATTTCACCCACCTCGGTGAAAGTGCCACCGTTGGGCTTCATGATAGTCTACCTGAAATAGAGTGTGGTCTGTAAAAGATCGATACATAACTAGCCTTGACCAGTAACAGTAAATTCTATGGGTGTACCATCAGTGAGGGAAGAGGGAGGTTTGTACTGGATCCATTGTTGTTAGGACGGAAAAGAGATCGATTTAACTGCTGGCACACTCGTTGGACTGGGGTGTAGAAATAAAATTTCTACTGCAGATATCCACCGCTTCTTTCATAAACTTTTAACGTTGGGCAACGACAGAAGCCCCGCTCTTAGCAAAGGTAGATAAACTCTTGAACAAGCTGTTGGAAAAACTTCCTATTCCATGTCCGCGTTGATAGGGAACAACGTGGTTGTTAGAAAATATACCTCTTTCAGCCTGTTGACGTAGTATCTTTGATAGGGACAGTTCATGTTTAGCAGCGTCAAAAATGAAGTGTTTCACGCATACTTTTCCAAACCCGAATGTCAAAGGTTTACCTATGTATATTCTTATATTGATATCGAGGCTTTCAATTTCCCTTCTAAGTACGGGAACGTAGTGAAAAGGGTATAGCTAACTGGCTTATGTATATCATAGACTTCCTTCACCCCTTACAAGACATCTTGTGAATGTGGGGAATGCCAGGCCTCCATCGTGGTTCGGATTCCACGTTAAACTGTAGGTCCTCCATTTAATCTCACAATCACCCTACCATTACACATTAGCGTAAGTGCGTATAACCCGAACGGATAGTAAGACGCGGTGTTAATAATAATAATAGTAATAATAATATATCATAGACATAGTTTGTTTTGTTGATACTGACGATACGTAAAACCGGTGCTACAATGTCACCCACTGCCTAAGGATCGATGATAGCCGTGTAGATGTACATTTGGAATGCAAGCCTAGTAGAAATTTGTCTGTATAAGGTTACTTTTGGACTTTGATTAGATTAGTCATAGGATCTAAACTGAGCTGTAGACTTAGTTGACATGATAGAATCAGCAGCTGTATATTTGGTGAAGTAGAGACAATGTCCGCCTTTTGTTAGTGTTTAAGTACTTTAATATGACTAAGAAAACCCCTTTGAACGCATCTACATCGTTGAGAGCTTTGACCAACTGTAATTTCCAGGAGGGGTGTGATCCTTTAATATTTGTTCCACGCACTTAACGTCAACCCAGTTGTATCATACAACATTTTGGACCTCGGGTATGGTGGTGAAAGAACATGGATATTGGAATTCAGCGAGAGCGACTTCCCACTGTCCATCGGATGTAAGATGGTAAGGTAGTTGCGTAGTAAAATTTGTGAGGATATTTTTTTGGAAATATTCCTTAGAGCTGTCGCTCGATAAAGTGATGTAAAATACGTCCTCAATAGTAAGGTGCTGACGTAACTGGCAGTCATCCAAAAAGTAGTCTTGGTGGGGTAGCCTTTCCTCAACACGTACACGTTCACACGTTATTTATGGCGCCTTTACCATTGACACGTAATATTTTATTAACTTTAAAAATTACGGAACGACATACCGGTTGCAACTTTGGTTTGTAAAACGTTCCCTCCACCTCCTCGCCGTTAAAATCTATCAACCTGTAGATGACTATTCGATTACTATTCGAGTTTGGACGACGCTTGCCGTACACACTATCTCTGGCTTGAAGCACAATGGTTTCTGAAACGTCTGCAGGCGCCATTGTAAGTTTCGACTAGAACTTGCAGTACATCCACATAGCGATATGTATTATTATTGGTAAAGTAGCGCTACATGCGCCCATTCAGAGCTATATTGAATCGTTGCAGGTTGAATGCCTTCACATCAGGATTATAAGTGGTGTAGTAATACACACCCTCTTTATTATGAAGTTTCCGGACTAGACGTGACGTGAACTCTGTCACCATGTACGTCTGTAAACATAGAGGTTTACGGCAAATTTGTTTGATATTTATTTGCCATTCATAAATATAGAGCCTAAAGAGACTTTCCTAAAATCGCACTATAGACAGGGGTGGATTAAGGTGCAAAAGAAACAAGAGGGTGCTTGGGGCGCCAGCAGCTGCCATGGCAAGGGTTTCGTAGCTTGCAATAATTACAGAGAATATTGTTTTTATATTACTTATATTTATATAAAAGATATTATGTTACTGTATATACAAATACATCATTGGAAGTAATTCTTGTATTGTAAATTCTAAGTAAGCCTTTAGTGTGTAAAGTATCTAATGTACCTAATAAATTTTTTATAGTACGCAATTAGTTATAACTAATATCAAAACTTTATATTTCGTTTCATGACTATTTATACTAGCATTTTCTAGTGTAATGGATGGTATGGTATTGTTTACACTTGATTAAATTGCAGACGTCAACAATGACCCCGCCACGATGCTTGGAGGATGGGGCGGGATGGGGGGTGTCTGAATTATTCTCCGCTTGTGACAATACCCTTATTCTGCCCCTGACTATAGATCTATTCTTCACCATAATCACCCCGATTTATGCTAGTAGGCTTATAGTATTTGATCTAAGAATCCAATTGTTTTTAGATATATATTAGTAGGCCTAACAATTAGCACAGAAAAGTTAACAACCCAAAGAATTTCACCCCACACTCAGACCACACAAACATAGATCTTCTATATCAGTGGTTCCCATGCTTTCTATTTCACAGACCCCCTCAAGCCAATGATAATTCACCACGGCCCCCTAACCTCCCCAGCCATACAAGGTGAAATAAAAACACACATTTATAGTATTATACGTAACCAATTATATATATATATATATTGTTGGACAGTAATGGAAAAAAGAGATTTTTAATAAAATTGTGAATAACGTATATTTTTTTATATGATGTGAAAATACAAATAAAAGATCACTTAATAAACCACGGCTTACATTAGTTTCGCGGGCCTCCACAGGTGCCTTCGCAGATCCCTAAGGACCCACGGACCCAGGTTGGGAACCTCTATCACATTCAATCTCCGAGTGTGGTACATTTAGTAGACATGTCAAATATAAAGTGTGGAGAATATTACTAAATAGGACCAGCGGTCAGGATATTAAGGATCATGCAAATGAAATAACTACCATATGTATCTAGCAGCTATATGTTCACATAAAACTATTTGTTCCCAAAAATTGATAATGGATAACATATTAATATAGTTTTCCTACCCCGGACAAAACTGAGTAATATACAAATTTATTGGTTCCATAGCTTTGTCTTCAAGATGTGTTGAATCCAACGTTGTGGACATTTCAATGGAAGTGCAATGAGGAGAAGGGTTTACGCTATCCCGACAATCATCTTTGTCCTCTCTGCGTGAAGAAAGAGAAACACCTTGTCTGCAAAAGAAAAAAAATCCGTTATCTAATTTATTTTTATCTATTATTAGTTTTGTTATGGACTATTGTAGGTATGTCATGACAAAATAAGTTCTAAATTGAGTTAAACCTTTCTTATAGAACATTTGTGTTCACTATTATTATTTTATTATTATTAAAATTAAGTTTAATATATATATATATATATATATATATATTAAAATTAAGTTTATATATATACTTACTTTGTTATATCAAATAAATGTTTCCACGGCTTTCTTCCTGTTGTTTTGCGGCGAGCACTAAGTCATAATTTTGCTTTTTTCTCTCTGAGTTTGTCTTCATTACGTGTCACAAAATCATTTTTTTTTAATAAACAAGAATATGTATTACAAGCAACTAAATAAAAAATATATATAAATTAAAGTATTTAAAACTTAATAGAAAACTAATTAAATGCTGTGCCAGACATTGTTTGATTCTTAATTATATTAAATGAGCAGACTATATTAATAAAAGCACATCAAATGATGCAGAATCAATCAACCCTACTTTTACTCAACAGAAAGTGCGGTACGCAAGATTCATGTCAAGCCAGAGGTAGAGATGATACTGAGTGGACTTGAGCATCATTCTTGCATACCACCCAGTAGTAAACTAAAAGAGCGCATGTGCACAGAAGAGGGGGAGTATTTATCAAGATTTCCTTCTTTTAATTTCTTCCGAGCAAGTGAGTGGCGTAGTAGCGACTTTATCCAGTATGAAACGCACGCCTTTGACTCTTCTGAACTACAAAATTAATCCTCAAACAACTTAAAATTTTATGTTGTGAGCCTATTACAAAGTATGGTAATTTTAGAGGAAGGCTTAATCTATGGAACTGCTACATCGAGCCTAGTTTCATAGCTACTTAAATATGCTTAAAATGTCATATTCACGATTTTATTTTTATTATTAAAACTAAAAATATAAATTTTTTATGCAAACATACCCCTGTTAGAATTTTTAACTTCATTTTGGCGTGAACCATATTTTTAAATAATGCATCACTAACTAAATATGGCGGGATTTCTGAACGTCTGCACGGCAACTTCTAGCCTACCAAGGCAGCCCCCTTGAATCAGATTATAGTTAGGGTAGATCACTACATTCCTCCCCGAAACACAATTTATTGTGCAATGTCACAAGTTTGAGAGTCATGGCATACACAGAATAACTGTTCGAACATGCCCAGATGCGTGAAGTGTCTTGAAGCACACCTTAACCCAAACTGCTCCAAGAAGAATAACACGACACCGGCCAGATTCATAAATTGCAAGGGCCCCCACACGGTCAACTACAGCAAACGTCCTGTATATATGCAACTGTTTGAGGCCAAAAACAACCAACTGAACACGAGACAGACGAGACCCACACGTACAGCACCCCCGCGTGCCGTCGGGAAAAGCTACTCTCCTATATTTCACACCCATCAAGGTGTTCCTCCGATCAACCTCTACAAGGGCCATCAGTCAAACAGACCGCAGGGCCTGCCTCAATCTATCGCTCCTATATCGATGCTACGATGGGGCGCAGACTCAGACTTAAAATAACTTATAAACCTATTCAAAGACCTAAACATTTCTAGAATACTCCCACACTTCAGACCTTACCTCACTAGACTCAGAATGGTGACAGTCAAAACCTACAAACTCTTGTTACTGCTATAGAGTGTGACTTAATACTTCTCGACCAAATTTGACTAACATAAACGTGACGTTGACGAAAGACATACTTCGTGGTTTTATATGGAACGTGAACGGAAAATTAACGAAAGCTAAGAAGCTAGAAGATATTTTTAAAACGTATTCAATAAATATTGCCCTAATAATGATACCCATCCAAACCCAGAGAAAAATATATAATTCTACAGCTATCCAACTTACAGAAATGATAGGCCTTAAGGCAGGGGATGGGGCACGAATATCATGATTAATATCCATTTACCTCACTACCAAAATAATTTTCAAAATCCCCAGAATATAGAAGCTACTGGAATAAATGTAATTACTAGCGGCGGGAGTGTCCGATCCGCGGCCATATACAAACCCCCGACTAAGATGCTACTACCACAAGACTTAGACATAATCATAGACGCAAACAAACTGTTTTTGGCGGATGATCTTAACTCGAAAAACGCAATTTGGAACAGCTGAGTAATCACCGGGAACGGATGAATACTAGCAGACCACACCGACACTCACGACTATGCAGTTGTTGTCCCAGATGAACCTACATTTTATCTCTCAAATTTCTACACAGACTCGATATCATAGAAGTGGTATTGACCAACATTGGTGTAACCGCTGAGGATATGACGCTATTAAAGGAACAGGATTCGGAACACAATCTCATATTTTGTGAAGTTAAGACAGACACTAACTTTGAGATACGAGGACACGAACAAAAAACGTCAACTGGTGACTGGGATGAGTTTAGTCATAAATCAGTGAGTACATTACTCGAAATACAGGAGATAGAGACAATATAACATTCAGACGCAACGTTAAAACTATTCACGACTTTGGTGCAAAAAGCCCACAAGGTAAACATCAATAGAACACCAATACAATACGACCTCCGACAACAATACATGGATCTGGACTTTCTTATAGCCCAGAAATGGGAGTAAAGAAGGGACTGACAGACGTACAGAACCCCACACCACTGGAAGACTCACAGCCGACTCAAAGCCCAAGTTAAGAGGAGAGTCAAGGACATCTGATGAAACAGGTGGGATACATAAGTCACTGAGGCCGCACTTGACAGATACAAGTTGGGGAAAGTAACACGAAAACTCAGGGGGACCACCAGGAAAAAGGCTGTACCAGCTATCCATGGGGAACATGGCATGGTTTACGAAAGCACAGAGATGGCTGAAGCCATAGTCGTGGTATTAGAAAAGCAATTCTAACCTTACAACTAACCACAGGATCATGACTTTAGCAGAGACGTGACTAGAACAGTCAAGGGCTATTTGAAAGGACCAATTGACACTCGAGCAGAGATAATTACTCCGGAAGAGCTCAATAGCACAATAAAGGATTCACCTAGATATAAATCACCAGGACACGACTACCTGATTAACGAAAACTCAAAAAAAATGTCAGGGAGAGCGGTACTAGCACTATTGATGCTACTACACTCATACTTACAGTCTTTTATTTCCCGGATTATTGGAAGCTGGCTAGAGTTATAACAATCCCCAAACCTGGAAAGGACCCGAAGTTCCCTCAGAACTGAATGCCAATACGCTTACTTACGACTCTGAGTACATTAAATGAAAGATTAATTCTTAAAAGATTAAATAGAATAAATGATACACTAGGTATCATTCCGAACCTTGAGTTTGGATTTATAAACAACCATTCCACCACCCATGCGACAGTAAACATAGTATAAGAAGTCACCCATGCTTTTAAAGAAAAGAAATCGTAATAACCATTTTCCTAGACGTCAAGAAAGATTTCGACAAAGTTTGGCAATTTGGACTCTTTCAAAAAATTATAAATTTTAACTACCACAAATGGTCAATTTTCTTGACGGTGGACGTTTGAGGTGGTTATGAACGGCAAGAGATCGCAGACACATACTATAAAAGCAGGGGTACCGCAGGGTTCAACACTAGCACCGCACTTATACAACATTTATGTAGCAGACATTCCCACTCACGATCATGTTCAAGTTGGAGTTTTTGCCGATGACACCATGCTCTATGTAGCCAATAAAAACCTTAAATATGTATCTCTTGCTATCCAAAGATACCTCCTCCAGTACTGGCTCTCCAACAGTGAAAATAAAGTAAGTCCTTCCAAATCAGCAGCCCTAAACATATCTAAAGGTAAGAAACCACTCCCTGCACCACTTAATTTATTTTACACCGAGATCCCATTCCAAGACGAAGCCAAGTACCTTGAGATCACAATAGATAGGCAAGTCATCTGGAGAGTCACATAGATAAGACCAATGGCAAAGTAATGGGTAGATTCATTCAATTGTACTCACTGTTTAAAGGAGGGCAGCTAACAATTCCCACTAAAATATTACTGTACAAGAAAATAATTCAACCCATAATCCTTTATATTTGTGTAGTTTGGAACTACGCCTTCAAAACAAACAATCGCAAACTTCAGGTAACACTCAACAAAATATTAAGAACAATCAATGGGACAAACAGTCGCACTAGAATAGCCGACCTACATACAATTACCAACTGCCACCAACTACAAAAAATCTACCAGGACAGAAACAAAAAATTCTACGACCAGACTGAACCGCACTAAAACGAACTTGTTAGAGGACTCGGACAATATGACCTGACTGAACCACGACACCACAAACGACCCAGACTGGAGTATTTGAGAACTAATTTATTATATATATCGTAATGTCTACTATAACCTATAACATTTATAAAAATTAAAATTATAAAACCAAAAGAAAATTTAAAGAATTGTAAAACCTATAGATGATAATACTAGAAGAAGAAAAAATTAAAAAACTAAACAAAATCTTGAAGTAACATTCTTATAGAATAAAAATTTACCAAATACGTGACAATAAACCACACCAGAATGACAGCAGAACCACAGACCACCTCACCACCTTGTCTTTAACGTGCTATGGTCTCGGCACTAAGTGACGCCAAGCACCCCTGGACATCGTGGGCCAGAGAAGTTTCTAGGTTGGTACCGAAAAAATTCCAACCCCCGCACCTCAAAGGGTGGGATGATCTTGAACAGCACCTATACCCGGGGAGGAGAGAATTAACTCCTCCTCACCTACCAGTCACTCACTGGTTGTACTGACACAGGGTGGACTACGTGCCTTCCACCTATCCAGGGTAGTAACTGGAGCTATTTACTCTCGCTCACAGAAGCGACCTTGCGATTCACATTCTTTCACGTGTGTAGGGGAATGGGGTTACACCCATTGCACGTGGAAAAGTATTTCCCATCTCCTCGTGCGTATGAGTGGAGGCGCCCATGTTCTAGCCAATTCAATACTAACTGTCCAGGTTAGCACCGCAGCTCTAAAATGGCTCACCACACAAATGGCGAGGGTCAGGCCCACAGGCCCAGAACACAAAAAATCGAAGCTTAAGGCCCAGAACCCCAGGAGCATGGACCCAAAGGTCCGAACCCAACCACGCTGCCAACGCCATCACTCGTCGGCATTCAAGATCACTGCTCCAGAGAGTCTAACCCATTTCTGGGCCACCACCTTGAGCAAGTTCATGACGTGGACTTTTGGACCAGCCCTGTTAACTACTTATATCGAAAGTAGTCTAACGGAGGCATACTATTCAACAGGGCCATCCCGAGCATCTGTAGGTTACCGATGCAAGCATCAGTCTCGTTGCCACGGGAAACTTCACCACATCACCTATCTCATCCTTAGATACTACCATTAACCATGTTGTACCTCACCGTTCAGTCAGCCCATGTATAGTTCCTCCACACTTGCACAGGCTGCGCCACCCACCCTCTCTACTGCCTGGACCGCTCCACAGTCCATGTTCTATAAGACATCCGTGACGAGTTACCCACTGTACTCAGCGCTTATGAGAACCTCCCTCTCATGGGAGTGCAAGGTGTCGTCCTGCCTCCCTTACGTGTTCCTAGATTTTGGAGCGTCCTTGGCGTTTGCTGAGCTACGGTCTGCAATGGAACCTGCGCTGACGGTGAAGAAAGGTGTCATCGTCGGAGTCAGGAGAAGACCGTCGGATGAGGCGAGGAAGAATACCTGGCCCGGGAAGTGACCAACCCCGAGCAGGAAGAAGTTGGCGGTGAGCGGTGGGGGATCCGCCGTCAACAGCAGACTTGTGCGTCTCGTCGTTGCTGGGGGAATCTAAAGTTTCCATTCATGGTGAGTGAAGGCTCCTCCGGTCAGGAAGAAGCTCGTGCAAGGTGGCAAGTGGTCTATCACAAGTCCGAAGCCCGATGCCTTAGCGGCCTCTGCCCTCTCGAGGTGAAACAAGCCTGCAGAAGAGACCGAAGCCATCGGGGACATTCAAACTCCCAGACTCGAGCGTGCCGATGACCGAATCAATCGGTAGTCACCTTCGGGTGTTGAATCGGCCCTTTCCAAGGAAAACAAGGCTTGGCGTGACCTCCCAATTTACCAGGGAGCTGGGTGAAAAATCCAGCCTACCAGGTGTAGGCAGTGGGGCCCTTCCAACTACCGGAGGGGTACGTGCCACTGACCGCCCCCAGGAAGAGTCACCTTCTGAAGACTAATAAGCCCTTTCTAGGGCAAACATGACGGCCAGTTTGACCTACCTCATCAATTACTGGCGAGATGGGCGTAGATGGCCAGAGTGATGTCAGTGGGGCCCCTCCAACTACTGGTGGTGCGTGTGCCACCGACAAATCTACCGAGGCATCCGGTAATGCACCCTCGGGCCTCGGCTCGTTGGCCAGAGCTGGCCCCATACAAAGCGTTGGCAGCAATGCCGTTGCTGACGAGTTCAGCAGGGACCCTCCAACTACTGGAGGTGATAGTGCCGCTGATGGCCATAAAGAACTGGAGGCCCTTTTAAAAGCCGATAGCCTGCAAACCGAGAAGAATGGCGAAAGCTCCAGCCAGCACGATGGATGGAAACCTAACAGTACCAACGGAAGCTCTGAGCAGGAAGAGCCTAGCCCTCTTTCGCCAGTAAAGACCACTGCAAGTGGCACTGACGCGAGCGTAATCGAAAGGGCCTCAAAAAAACGTGTCAACTTCGACACCTCCCACCAAGGGGTGGCAGTAGATAAGAAACGCCTGGCTGAATCTTCTTCAGACTCGGAAAACCGGGTCACCCGCTTCGCACGTGTCGACAGCTCGTGTGATTCCATGGACGTCGAGGGGCTGTCTTCAGGGCCAAACCTCAAACCTCCCATTAATGTGTAAAGAGTCGAGCCATGGGTCCGATAATAAGACTGAGGGATTTCAGACAGTAATACTCCGTCGAAGGGGTAAGGCTGGCATTACCAGGAAGCTACTGGGGGGAAACCTTAACCATTTAGGTGGTAGTTCTGATGATGAGAACGAAGATAATGGTGGCCTGAGCCAGGGTACACCAGCGTTGGTCAACGTTGGGAAGTGGCGGAAACCTGAGGGTACCAACGAAAGCGGTGCCTCACCCCGGCATGTTACTTGTGGTTCTGGGCCGGCTCACATAGCTAAGGGGAAGATCCCTTTCATAAAATTGTGTGATGTGGAGGACTATTCCTAGGTGGCGAGGGCCATCCGATCCAAGGTTCGAGAGCTTGTGGAGGCAGTCAGGCTTTCGGGGGATCAAGTGCCTCCCCAGTGTGGGTCGGAGGAAGATTACCGCACCTTACAGATGTTCTTGCAGAGCTTGGGGATCCAGCATTGGTCCTACGAGCTGGGACGAGATCGACTGGTCAGGGTCGTGGTGAAAGGACTCCTGACACGCACAAATCCTGGCGACATCCAGGAAGAGCTGGTGAAGATGGGCTTCCCCGTGAAATCCATCACCCAGATGCTCTCCCAGTGGAAACGGGATCAGAAGACAGGAGAAAGGCAGCAGTTGCCAAACTTCGTTGTCTCTCTGACTCCAGGGGAGCATACCGCTATGCTGTACTCCATATCAGTCCTGTGTGGGCTCCACGTCACGGTGGAGAAGTACAAGTCTCCAGGCGTCCCGGTTCAGTGCAAGAACTGTTTCCGGTTAGGGCATGTGCGGAGGGATTGCCATGCTAACCCTATATGTGGGTTCTGTGGCGGTGACCACGAGAGGGGCGGGTACCCGGAGGAAAGACGATCTCCCCCATAGTGCCTGCAATGCTTGGGAGCCCACTCCCTGGCATGGTGGGGCTGTCCCACGTTCCAGTCCTTGTGGGCGGCAGGGACTGTGCGGGTCTCCAAGTGTCAAGAAGGGTGGACGGATGGTCTAAGTGAAGGCTAGAAGCCCTTGGGGCACGTTTCGGTACGGAGGGTGACTTTGGCTCCAGATCCAACACCAAAGCCACTGGTACAATCTTTCGCCAGTGTGTTGTCAGGGTGACCAACCCCTCCAACTCAGGCCGAGGTACCTGCCAAAGCCATCCTACCAGAAATAGTGGCTTCTGGTTCCTCCCTCTCAGTCGAGGACCTGTCCGAGACTGCTCCTTTCCAATACCAACCCTCATTACCCCCTCTCCTGCACCCTTCTCCTCTATCCCCAATCCTTCGCACCCCTCCAAACCTTTCTTGCAACTCCCCACTCCTAGCCCTTCCACCCTGGCCCCCCGAACCCAACCCGCTCCCCACACATACCCCAGAGATTGAGAGTGCAAGGCTCAAAAATTGCATTCTGTGACCAGATCAATGGGACATCGACCCTCTTGAGAAAGGTCCAGGAATCTCAAAGGAGTAATCGTGGCCACCTGGTCATGGAGTACATCATCCTCTACCTCAGTGGTTCCTATAGTGGGTGGTGGGATTGCACAGGGGGGGTGCTAAGTTGCAAGGGGTTTGTAAGGGGCCTCTAAGAGGCAAAAGTGTGGTAGAGGGGCACTCAAGCTGGTATTTTCCGAGTGTGTTGTTTATTTATATTTGACTGACAAGCAAAATACCTTCCTTGCTTCAAGTTTCTTCCTCCCTTTCCAAGGTCATATTGCGCGTATACCCTCCATTCTCTAAACCACGTCATGTGTTCTCACTGAGATTACGTCCCACGATCTCCCTCCCTTCTTGAGGTCAGGTTACCAGAGCTTATTCAGACAATTATATCACATTTTGGGAAAGTGTCGTGCTGTATTCTGGTTTCTTTGTTGTCTCCTCAAGATTTTACTGGTAAGTCCTGAACAAAATAGTATTCAGTGTGATACTTCTTTTTCCTGTGTTTTCAATAATTCAACATGTTGATTATGAGTCGAGATTAGAAGCTACAAACGTGTTAATTTTGTTGAAGCCTACTCAATATTAAAAGTTTTAATATAGGTTATATGGGAATATAATCAATATTAAAAGTTTTAATATAGGTTTTATGGGAATATAAAACATTTAATATTAAATTCAGTACAAATGCCTAATATAGAACTAAATTGTTTATTTAATATTAACTTACAAAATGTGTACATAATTATCTGTGTATCAAAATCATTCTAAAAAGGTATATAAAAACGAATATAAATGTAATTCTGAATTAATCTTTTTTTACATTAATAATTATTCATACAATTATTGAAAGAAAGTTTGATGTTATGGCTGTAAATTTCTGAAGAAAGCAAAAGAAAAACACTTTTTTTAAATATAGGCCTACACTCAATTCTTTTTAGAATATAAATGGCAGAAGCAGAAAAAAAATGTAGACAATATAGCTTATACCTCCATCAATCAACCAGCAGCTGCCAATGTGCCTGTTATGTGAAAAGTTATTTTCTAATGAGGCCATGAAGCCTTCCATACTCATTGAATATTTAAAGAAGGCACATCCTGAGATGGCAAATAAGAACTTAACTTTTTTTCAATCACTTCGTGAAGAGTTTCAATTGCGACCAACATTGTTAAACATTGATTCGCAATAGTTCACAACAACAAAATGATAGTTTGCGTGCTTCATACAACATTTCATTGTTGATTGCTATGTCTGGAAAGCCCCATACAATTGGTGAAGAACTCATCCTTCCAGTGGTTAGTGAGGTTCTGAATACTTTTTTGCACAAGTCATCACATGATATAATTGAGATGATTCCTCTCAGCAACAATTCAGTGCAATGAAGCATAGATGAAATGGCTGAGAATGTGGAAGATCTACTGTGCAACACACTAAGGACAACAGAAGTTGCATTACAGCTGGAGGAGTCAACTTTGCCAGGCAATGAATATTTACTTCTCGCTTATGTGCGTTTTATAAAATACGAGAGTTGTTATTTGAAAGGCAAACTAAAAACCTATATTGAAGGAAAGTCAATATTTCATGTTGTTGAGGAGTTTTTCAAATAAAAGGAAATTCCGCTTTCTAACATACTTGTTTATGCAATTGGTGGAGCACCATCAATGACTGGTAGTTACCGTGAGTGTGTCACTTACTTGAAAAAATCAGTGCCAAATATATTTATCATTCACTGTGTCATTCATCGACATCTGGTTGCAAAATATATCAGTGGACGCCTACACAATTCATTACACACTGTAATTACTGCAGTTAATAAGATGCTCTCAATGATCGACTATTCCAGGAGCTCCGTTCTGAGAATGATGAAGACTTTGAACGTTTGTTGCTTCACACTGAAGTTCGTTGGCTATCTAAAGGAAACTGTTTGTGACGCTTTTACTACCCTTTTTATACTGTTGTGGAGTATTTTGAAGACAGGAATGCTTTGCTCTGTAAAGAACTCAACTAAATCAAACATGACATTGTTTATTTGTCTGAGCTATTTGCAAAGCTCAATGAAATGATTTTGCAGTTGCAAGGCAATAACACCAATTGTATTAAAGCCAAATCTGTCGTATCTATATTTATTGCAAAATTAACTATACTGAAGCGCAATATAGGCCGTCACGAGCTATACCAATTTCCGGGATTTTCTGTGATAGAAAAGAAAGTCGGGATACAAGATGACGTTCTGCAAGTTTATTGTGACCATTTAAAAATGCTGAATGAAAATATGTCTGATCGATTAAAAATCTTGTTAAGATTAAAGTTCCAGACTAGGTATTAAGTCCATTTTCAGATAGTGAAGAAGTTGGAGCATTGAAGGAAGAACTAATTGAGCAACAAAATTACATTGAGCTGAAGCCAAAGTTTAAGAAGCCGTACCAGGAGTTCTGATTAAAAAGGAAATTCTTGATCGCTATCCTGCATTATGAATATTGGTTAAGAGGCTCCTGATTTCATCTCCAACATCGTTTTTGGTGGAACGTGGTTTTCGTGTGGTCAGCCTACTTCTATCCAAGCAAAGAAATCGACACCAGCTTACTAAGCGTGGTGATTTAAGACTCATGTTAAGTGACATTAAGCCAGACATTGGGAAACTAGTATCATTTTATCAAGCTCATCCATCACATTAAGAATTTACAGAATACTGATGTACTCTACCTAGTTACTAAATGTGTTATCTAATAATATGTAGTATTAAGAAACTTTGAAAAAATTATCACTTGATCAAGCTCATCAATCATGTTTAATTTAATAAACCTAAACAATATATTTTAATTTTGAATAAATATTTAATTAATAATGGTTTCATCCTTGAATTTTATTGCTATTTTCTTCATAGTGGGTCATTGCAAACCACTATTATGAATTTTGATTTTTTAAAGTAAAGGATAGAGGACACTGGGCATTTGTTTTTGGACTTGAGTAATTTAAAAAGGTTTTGGAACCACTATTCTACCTGGTCTCTCATGATAGTACACCCGAATGGAGGACAAGAAATGACAAAGGAGCTCACGGTCACACTCTGGAACGCTAACAGAGTCGCGAGGAAGAAAGCTGAGCTCAAAAGTAAGCTGAGCTTGAAAGTTTACTGGCAAAGCCTCCTGTTGACCTAAATCTGTTGGGAGAAACCCACTTGCACTCCTCAATGAGGTTCTCGTTAGCAGAGTACATCTGCCATCGTAGTGACCGAGCGGGGGATGTGGGAAGAGGTGGGATGGCAGTTCTTGTTTGAAGGGGCCTTGACCATCACGCCATCTAGCTTCCGCCCCTCCAACACATGGAAGCAACGCCTATCCAACTGGTGACCTCTACCAGCCCAGTGCGTTTCATTTCAATCTACTTCCCTCCCTACAACCGGTTCGACTGGGCTTCGAAGGCTGATATGGAGGTGCTGCTTCTAGGTACCTGGCCTGTTTTAATTGTTGGCTACTTCAATGCTAATAACCCTTCAAGGATTATGTACGCTCGTGGCGGACTGATCCGTGACGTCAAAAATCTAGGTGGCTTGGTAACTTCTGGTCCTCCCACCCCACCCACTTCCCTCAAAATCCCCTTGGTTCCACGGAGGTCCTCAACTTCATTGTCTCCAGGGGGGTCAGAAGACGGTTAGTGCTAAAGTCTCTAGCTGAGCTAGACTCGGATCACAATCTTGTTCTTGTAAACCTGGGACGCAGAGTGTCCTTCATAGACCCCCCTAAAAACCTGACCATAAGTGCACTTACTGGGACCGATTCACGAATGTGTTGATAAAGAGGTTGGGACCCACCCCTACCTTTCAAACCCCAGGAGAAATCGATCGTTGTGCGGATATTATAACTTCCACCATCAAGGGCTCGCTCGAAGCTTCGACGTTTTGGTCCTAAGTGGTGCCATCCTAAGAGGTCACCACAGGCTTATTTACCCGATTCTATCCTCAGGCACGACCGGGGTAAGCACTGGCTGAGTAAGACTTGGCAAATCTCGAGAGACCTGGTAGACAAGGCTAACTGTAGCCTCATAAGTCCATGCGTTTCGCAAGATGGTCCAATAATAATGGAACAGTATCTGGGAGGAAAGGATTGATAGCCTGTGCGTACAAGACAGATTCCTGTGACACATGACGAGGAACTTGATGCGGGGGTCCCCGCACCAAAGCCACTTATTGTGGGTCGTAACGTGGTGGCCAACTCCGACCAAAAGTAGGCCGGTACTCTCTTTGAGCACTTAAAGGCACAATTTGTACCGACTAATGACCCGTCATACCCAGTGAATATTGCACACGTGGGTCAGGTTATCAGTGCGGTCTCGTACAGACCCTTGGACGAACCTGAACCCACGGAGGTGACAGAAATGTCACGGGCGATAGCCGCTCCAAGATTAAACAAGGCCCCCGGACGCGACGGTATCAATAACGCGATCCTCAGAAAGCAGCCCTTGGAGGTGATTAACTTCCTCGTGGAGTTATTCAACGCCGTCCTGTTCCTGAGTCACTTCCCTGAGCTCCGGAAGCACTCTAACGTCCTCTGCTTTCATAAACTGGGTATGGACCCAGCCCTAGCCTCGTCTTATCGACAGATAAGCTTGCTCGACTGTTTGGGCAAGTTGTTCGAGAGACTTCTACCGATTAGACTGACCCGACATGTTCGTGAGGCGGACAATTTGGTGGATGAGCAGTTCGGCTTTCGGGCGGGACACGCTACATTTCACTTACTCAATAACACCAAGTTGACACTCTAGTAGCGGAGTCGTGGCGAGGGCAGCTTGTGGAGAAGTAACTCCAGACGCACCTGACGCAGTTGAAGGGGTGGCTGATCACCTGTAGGACAAGTATTAACGCGGAGAAGAGCACAGCAGTGATATTCACATGGAAAAGAAAGTTCTACAGGCCAGTCCCACTCCGATTGTTTGGAGAGTATATCAGATCGGCTAACAGTTCTAAGTACCTGGGACTTACGCTAGAAACCAAATTTATCTGGCGACTACAATACACTGAGAAAATTTACAAGGCGAGGCAAAGGCTGAGAATCCTAGGCCCACTGCTTAACAGGCGTAGTGCCCTGTCTACAAGGAACGGTCTAACACTGTACAAGAAATTACTCAGGCTGATCTTTGACTATGTGTGTCCCGCTTGGGGCCACCTGGCGGGCACGTATATGAGGAGGATGCAGGCACTCCAGAGCAGGTGTATGAGGATCATTGGGTACGCACCTTAGTACGTTAGGACCACTTCTGGAAGCTGGCGCAGTCCTTTTACGTAATACTTTAATGTGCCACCAATCCTCTTATCCAAGAGCTTGTAAATTAAGTAATCGATCCTGAAAGGTGCCACCGACGTCATAAAGCCCTGCTCGGATAATCGATAAGTGTCAAACAGTGGCTTAGGCTGCTCTCAACCAAACATTCATAGAGTAGTGTCTCCGCATGTAAATCTAAAAAACCTTTATTCGGTTTCCCAATATACTTTTTTTCACTCACTAATATTAATATGTCTTTTCTTTTTTCAGAATCTTTGCAAAATGAGACAATTATTTTGTTTTATATCCCGAAAACAACATGGTGTGACCAATTGGTCGGTACATGTTGGAATTTGTCTCGTACTGCCCTTCAAGGTGCATCAGGTCATGCTAATATGCAACTGGGACTCACATTTTGTATTCTATTGTAACGATTTGTCAGAGGACATCCTATAAGTTAACCACAGACCAGTGGACTAAGCTAGCGGTGATCACGATGTTTAAAGCGTCGGTCTCTCCTCCTTGTTGCAAGTATAGTAAAGACTGTGACCATGAGTACTTAATCTAGTAATCTTTAATAGGGTCTTCTTGATTGTTTTCACTATGTCCATAAGACATAGTTTTGAATGTCAGAGTTTCTGACTTGTTTTTCTATGTCCATAAGACATTATTTTGAAATTTAGAGCTTTTGCTCTATTTTCTATTGCCATAAGACTTAGTTTAGTATATCAAAGTTTCTGACTTGTTTTTATATGTCCATAAGACATAGTCTTAAATACCTGAGCAATAATCAGACGCCTATATTGAATGGCCATGTTCGGGATAGTTTAAATCTTTATATCCAATATTGGTGGAAATCAGTTTATCTAAAGCTTTGCTCCATGACCTAGTTGGGTCTTTGACTGACACCAGTCTCTAATATTTCTATGTGTGTACCTTTTTACGATGATAAACTCGTGGGTACTCTACTAGTGCTGAGTAGTGGCCCGTTGTTTATTTTGTCTGGCCCCCTTCAGGTGCCGTTGTATTATTTAATATTTAACTGTTTGCAGTTGTTATAGTCTGTCTCCAGACTTGTGTTGAAATATAAATATACTATAGAATGACCAGGCAGTACTAATGAGGAATAGACCAGCCATAGTATATTTACAGTCTAGATTCCTGGTAGCTCGCCATTATCTATTTGTAAACTTATTGTTCCACTTCTAATAACTTAACCTTTGTATCGTGTAACTCAATATGGAGTTAACTTATGCTAGCTAGCTCATTTAACTACCAAAGATGTAACTCTTTAAACTAGGACTTTCTAGAATTAGGTATCGTTAAAAATTATTCTAGTAAATACATTTTTGGTCAAAGTCTAGTAGCCGCAAGGCTATAGTGGTGTCATGTATTGATGCTTAACCTCAAATTAATAATTGTTTCCAATTTAAATTGCTGTTGTGTTGAGGTAGATGCACCTTAATAGTAGTATATGTGTTTGTTCTACTTTAGCGAATTACACCCTTTCATAATATAGGCGCAGCCATACTCGTGTTGATTGCAGGTCTAACCAAGGTGTTTCACACATACAGCTCCCTATCGGGATAAAAATTTCTAAAGTAACTGATTTAATTTCCTTTAATAAACAATGCAATGTTTTGGATAAGATCTCGTTTAACCATTTGTAATTGTTTCGTCTTATTTGAATTTAAATACAAGTTTATATCTCTCTTATGCTGGTTCCTTCACTTCCTAGTTTGTATATATTTTATTAGTGTATTCGTCACTTCTTCTATCAGATAGGAGAAGTGGAGTTACAAGAACTGCACAGAGACGCACTGGTCATTATCTCCTTGGCCCCTGAATGGACTATGAAACATGTTTAAAATATGAACCATTTTAAATAATAGGTTTTTGTATTAGTAGCTCCTTTTACGCTTAAATATTTTAATAAAAAATATATATTTAATAGTTATATAGCTGATTTATTTTTCATAGTTTCAACTATAAAAAATTTTCGAGTTTGATTTTCAAATGTTATTTATATTTGTTTGGTAGGAAGTGGACTGTATAGTTTCATATTCACAACCACGAAAATGTTTATTTAATATACGACACTAGATATACATATGACGACATCCAAAGCTAGACTGGCTGCCCAGGAG
>CABEEJ010007300.1:0-31996 GCA_901482245.1 Timema douglasi | reverse complement strand
CATTTATTAATTCTCTATGAACAACACTACTGAATATCCCATGCTATTATTCATTCCTCTGTACGCTGCTAAATATATCTAATATGCTTATTGTAATTGTTTGGTTGCCATGACAATGGTTTTCTTTTTGCGGAAAAAAACATACACACGGATGCGATGGTTTTTGTATTGTAAAAGCGTTTTGGTGTGAGTTTCATGTTCAATTTTGTCTTATTTTTTCTTCATAATATCTATCGGTAACCAGTGTGGATTGAAGTCCGGACTGCTGGGCATCAGAACGAATAAAAATATTGTCTTCACTAACTGTCAGAAGTGAGAGATAGTCATCTTTAAATATTTGGATGGTGAATCCGGCAGATTGGTCAAGTCTATTTTTCAAGAAAGGAAATTGAAGGTAGATCTAGCTATACCTGTAAGAATTTTCTATTTACTAGAACCGGACTCAGGGCTGCAGATACGCATTCAATTTTGGTTTATTAAGACATGTTTTTTTGGTAGTTAAATAGTTTGGCAAGAGGACCGAAACACCTTAACTCATCTAACCCTATTAACCACAGTTTATTGATAGGGTATCTTACAATCAACTGGTAAAATTAAGATCAGTAATTGCGTTATGTTCTAACTGAATGGTCATATCTAATGAAGAGAATCTCATAATAATATGTAGCTTACCTTTATGACCCTAATACTGTATCTGTTTCAATAGATTTATGAATTATTCTGGCGTCAATTAGGTAGGACATATATACTGTATATAATTTTTTTCGTTAGTAAATTAAAATTTTATGAAAACTAATGAAGTGATATTTTTTTTCTCATACCATCACAACAAATTACGTTGCCGCATACCTTTTGGTACTCTACCCCAATTTTTATGTATGCACTTTCAGTATCAATTATAGGATCTATGTGTGTGTGTGTGTGTGTGTGTTTGTTTTTTTTAGAATAAGGATCGTACAGCCCCGTGGGGATACCTAACTGATAGGTCACCAAGGTAATTCCTTTTGTCTCGTCCCGGTTACGCTAGAATGGCAGAAGTACCAACCTAAGCATCCTACCACGAATACCTTGAGTGGTGGTGTCTCATACGGTGCTATACAAACTGCTAGAAAACAAATTGATCTACAAGCTATAACAAATATTTGGAAGGCTGGGTGGGTCAAGTGGCCGATACGACTTGGACCAACTGCTAGACAAGCTCAAGTATAGGAGTACAAAGTGATAGACAACCATGCGGTCGACACGAGAGGACCAACTGCTCGACAAACTTTGATATCATCCAGTTAAGAGTGGGCTAAGTGACAGAACAGTTAATTCAATACACGCTTGTCCTTGTTTACACTCAAATAAGTTTTTCCCCAGCCCGTCAGCTTAACCTCACACTTCTTGACATATTTTTTGTAAGGTTTGCTAAAGTAAAAATGTGGGTGGGAATAACTCGAACTATGAAAGAATATCAGGAGTTGAACAGTCGCAATTAATTCTGCTACGCTGGCTGCAACATTAAAGAACAGTAAGCGCTGGTCCACAGGTATGAACTATCTTATTTTTATATTAATAGATTAGAGGCGAGGGGGCTATAATTTAGAGAAAATATACCCGCTTTTTCATTAAGAAGGAGTTAAAAACCACTGATTAAAAATTCCTTTGTGGTCTTTATTAAAACTTGAAATTTGACAACAGTTTTAAAATAGTATATAAAATTAGTAACCAGCAATACGTGACAGCAAATATAATTTTTATTGTTTTTCAAAGAGATAATTTTAATATCTTGCCTGTATATTTAGAACTACATATTTTTTATTTTTAGCACCGCGTTATATCTACTAGAGAGTTACTACCCTTTTGGGTTAAAAGCCTATATACTAACTACGCTAATGTGTTTGCGGATGAGTAAGGTTGAATTTAAAGGAAATACACCCGATTTTTCGTGGAGTGAGAGTGGAAAACCATTAATGAAAATCCACCCTCAGTCCACCCAACTGGTATCGAACCCCGATGAATAATCTCAACGTTTAAGGTGTCGGATGGAAAATGATGCATAATTATTTCGTACCGTTTCAGAATATTTTAAGGGATGTGTAGTAAGCAGGAAGGACATTCTGTTTAAGGGACAACATCTAAGCAGTCATCGTTTATGGTATAAGATCCCAACTGTCAAGGTGTAAGGGCCGGCTGCTAAGCGAGGTGGTGGTAAGAGGATGGACGGGATCAACACGGCCATGATCGAGCCAGACTACCTCTTGCTCAGGATGGATACAGTAGGTCGTATGGCTGGAAGGAGGTAAGAGTACAGGATGGGGACTGGATGTTGCGCAGATCGAGGCTGGAGGTAGGAGACTGGGAGGAGGGTAGAGGAGCGATTGGCGGGAATGGTAAAAGAATGGGATGAAGTCTGGAATCTAACTCAAGGGAGGAGGGGGCGCTGCAAGGGACATAAGGTACTCTTGTATAATTAAGAGCCTGTTAGGTTAGGTTAGAGGAGAAAGTGATGCACCCCATTCAATGTGGTGGATCAATGTTAACCTTATGGGAGAAAGTGGTCCAGAACTGTCATTTCAACCCCTACCACCATGTTTATAACTTTGCTGGTTTTTAAATAACTTGTATCTCACTTGAGCCACTCTTAACTGGATTCATCTCGATGTTTGTCGAGCAGTTGGTCCTCTCGTGTCGACCGCATGGTTGTCTATCACTTTGTACTCCTATACTTGAGCTTGTCTAGCAGTTGGTCCAAGTCGTGTCGGCCACTTGACCCACCCAGCCTTCCAAATATTTGTTTTCATTTTGTCTACCGGTTGGTAGTCTATCACATGGTCCAGCTCGTGTCGATCACTTGGTCCGTGTCGTTTCTTCGTGTCTAGCAGTTTGCTGTCTACCACGTTGTCCTTTCGTGTTGACCACTTTGTTGTCTATCTCTTTACCTGCTCCCGTGGCCTAGAGAATGGCCTGGTGCTATATTTGGATGCAACGGCCTATATAATGAAAATATCAAGTGCTTTGAAGTTTTTATATCCTGATATGATCCATTTTATGAGTTTGGCTCGTGGACTACATCGTGTTTTGGAATACATTAAAGTTCAGTATTTACAAATTAATAACTTAATTGATGTGACGAATAAAAACTAGACCTATTTGTGAAAGTCTCACCTCAAGTCAAAATTTACTAATTCTTATTTGATGTGACGTTGCCCCTGCAATTATTTCTAACAAGATGAGGAACATGGATAAAACAGCAAATATCTTCTATGAACAATTTGGAGTTGTGAAGTCACTAGTAGATATGTTCATCCTTGAGTGTGCGATATCTGTATATGAATCTAAAAAGTGATTCAAAAGTGGCAAGTTCAACTCCATACACCAGGAGCAATTTCGGTTGGCTTCTAGAGAGTCTTAAAGGTTAGAAACTTCTGAATCTCCACTACAAAAATATATGTATATCNATATCTGTATATGAATCTAAAAAGTGATTCAAAAGTGGCAAGTTCAACTCCATACACCAGGAGCAATTTCGGTTGGCTTCTAGAGAGTCTTAAAGGTTAGAAACTTCTGAATCTCCACTACAAAAATATATGTATATCATTAAAAAAAACGTTAAAATCTAAATGCAGTGAAAGATGAAACTGGTGAAAGTGTTTCTTACTAAGTTTCCGGCAGTGATAAAAAGAAACCCAGTATATTCGTCGGATAGAGATACCGTGAGAACATTTCTCCCGAGAAAATACTTCTGTTAAAATAAGCCCTAGTGACATGCCATGTTGTGGAAAAGACAATTTACACCTGCAAGCATATTTTGTCGGACAGGCGGCAATCAATGACCACAGAAAGAATTTAAATTCACACCCAAGTACAAGTAATCCATCAATGTATGTGCCATTCAGAGTATAAATAAGGTATATGTTGAGTGCTTAGTGAAATATTGGTTCTACATTATGTTAGATTTTTTTTATGAATTTACATATTCAACTACATATTTCCTTGAATATTATTACATATTTACATACATATTTGGTTCATGATGCTACATAACAATCCCAGCTTTAGTCATTACAATACAACTTTTATAGCAGGAACATACCATTAAGTAGAAATGTCTAGTAGCCATTACAATAAAACACACTTTATCAATATATTACAATATAATACATTTTAATCAATAATAGTATTTTAGTGCCATTTTTTAAAATAAAGTATAAAAATATATACAACCACTTTGTTTCCGAAATCTTTGACTGCTTTTTTTAAAAGACTTTTGATCATTCAAAATATATTCTGGATTTCTTATTTTCATTGATCTAGTATGCTTAGGATCTATTTGTTCTGGCAATATACAGTTTAAATAAAATCTAGTTAATTTTGATTCCATTTAAATTTTCCAAAACTCATCTTCTTTTTCTAATCTTTCGACTACCATACTTTTATATTTGTCCGTATGACAAATAAACAGTCCTTTCGTTGGGTGATGTGAAGATAATAATTATATTAAGGAAAGTAAGCTACATATAGATCCCTTTTAATGTCTTAATTGTTTTGCCGAATTTAGTTCAGTAATCATTTTCTTATATTCTTAATTTTCGTCTTGGCATTGAAGTTACTCATCAATTAGATTCTCACAACACAGAACAAACGCAACACACCCACCATAAAGCTCGAGTTTGCAATAACTAACTTAGCTGTTGCCACATGATCTCGGTGTTATTAGTGTGGGTGCTATCTATGCATAGTTTGGTGTTAAATCACAACCTCCACTAGCTCAATTTAACAACCAGTTTTACAAATAAGTGGAATAAATTCAGTCTAAATACTTGTTTTATTTCTGTTCTTCATATTTTGTCTCAAATAAACGACTGCCCTTACTAATCGGAATCTTCTGTATAAATATATTCTTTGACTCTATCATAAATGGTTTCAAAACCTAGTTCAGACATGATTTTTGCTCATATAAAAGCCACATAAAGTTTTAATAAATATTGTAGTAAATATTGTTAGAGTTTATACGCCTTTGTGTGTCTAAAATAAGAGACAAAAATGTAAAACAAGTATTTTAGCGCACAATAGTCATGGTGAAGTCACAATTATTAATTAAAATTTTTAAGATATTAAAACAAGGCTTCTAATGGCTTTTTAATTAATGTTTTCTGTTCATAAATGTTTGTGTGAATGAATGGCTTTAGACATAACTTTTACAATATAATGGAGTAATGATAAGAGAGAGTTCAGGGTTTGAACTCCAGTCGGGTGTATTAAGGGTGGTTTCACACACTTCCTCTTAATTAAACCTTACTCATCCTTAAAGGATCAGCATAATCAGTACAGATGTGTATAACCAAACCGGGTAGTAAGACACTGTTAATGATAAAATTTCGTTCAGGTTTTGGGTAAATTCTACTCTATAAGTCATATCATTTATGTAAATACAGGTGGACAGGCAGGGTGACAAGAAAAAATTCGTAGGAAGAGTGGGTGAGAACGGAACCATCTATACCGGATGCATCTATAATTTATTTTATAACTTTTTTTTAATTGTAATCAGAGTTCAATGCATCATTTTATTATCAAATAAGTATTACTTACATTATTTGTGTGTGTTACAGCCTCATTGAAAACAATGATTGTAGTGACATTAGAGGTGAGGAAGGTATGATCTACCTAGCCCCCCCTGTAGGCACACCTATTTATTTAATACAACACATTTTTTTTATCTAATTAAGGGTGGTTACACTGTTGAGGGCGGTAAGCTCGCAATATATCGTATTGCTGTGACGAGATGGCTGAAAGCCCAAATTTTGGCTGGGTGTCCTAAGGTTTTCTTCTAGCTGTGATTTATCGTTGTGGTTTTGTAATGGTAAATGTGATGTTTTGTCAACAGATTAATAAATACAATATTTAGGTAATGGTGCAGGAACCAGGGACCACATGAGTACATCGTACCCACACAAAAGTTTTGTAATTGGGTACATATAACAATATGTACCCATCAACCGACTAGAAAAGGCTCCTACCCATAGTTTAAAAGACAAGGTAGTTTATGTAGAGTATATATTTGAACAGAAGTGTGTTATCAACTGTGTAAATAAACATTATTTTAACCGTAAGAAAAGTCTTTAATTCCAATAAAAACCTCTAAATATATTCTAATCACAACTGCCCTCAGGCAGCCCTTTCTTACAAATCTTAGACAAACACCCATTTAATTTAGCATCAACTACACCCTTGTTAATCAAATATTTTCCTTTTCTTCTACACTTAAGGTGTAAATACAGGTGTTCATAAAATCAACGCCCAAACTGCACTTATAGTTTTTTGAGCAAAAAAATATATACAAAATTTCTATACACTTACATTAGGCAAATTAAAATAATACTATTAAATTATGTCCAAAGTTTCGGCGCACAGCGCCGGGAGAGCTAAGCTGTGCAAGTATGCGTGTACAACAGGTTGCATAGGAGATAGGCACGTGGCACTGCACACCTCGACATCTTGGAGCACGGTAGAATAACATACCACAGTTGATAGTAAACAACACATCAATTTATCTAAAAGTTGTAATATGTTCTAAGGTCATCAAGAACGGTCTCACATCACAGAAAGGGTTTGCCATTATTACATCTGCAGTGCTACGCGCCTAATTCCTATGCAATCTGTTGTATTTGCATGCGTGCACAGCTTTGCTATCCCGGCGTTGGACGCCGAAACTGTGAGAAAAGTTTAATGGTATTAGCATAGTTTACCGGATGTAAGTGTTCTGTAACTTTGTATTACTTTGGGCTCAAAACAAACTATATGTGCAGTTTGGCCGTTATGTTTCTGGACGGGGTATGCATGCAATGTATATAATTTGCTAAACCATTTAGTGGAATGTTTCTTAAGACTTTTATATTCTCTTTGTCAGTGAACTTAGACCGCCAATAACCGTTCCTTTCCTTCCGCCTTTCAGCTCTTTCACACTTTTTACCCTTTTTACTTAGCCTACTTTTTTATATTTAAAAAATTGATTGGAACTACTTTTCACCCCATTTGCAGTTTTTAAATATGTTTTCATCTTTTACGATTTTGATCAGGAAACATATGTTATAGTAAAAAGACTCAAAAGGCTAACTATATATATATATATATATATATATATATATAGGCCCTATTTTGTATAGGTCAGAAAATATTGATCTTATAAAAATATATTTCTAATAGTCCAACAACAACAACTTTTCTACGATAAGTTATTCCGTATGTCAAAGAATTGCGAGGATATGATCATAATTGGAGATATCCACTGATTTAAAGTGTTTTTTAAATCAAATTACCATATTCCCTGTAATATAAGAAGCACCATAATTTGTTATTTGGAGTAATATCTCTACAATTATCATCTTATACATTCCTTAAAAGGTATCTTTTCCTGTGTGTATTCCTCTCTACACGCACCAATATCTTTAAGTATTCCAATTTAAAATTCAAGATACTCATAGTTTTATATGTTATACCTGCTAGCCAATTTTATTTAATAAAACACAGAGAAGTAATGGTATATATTCGTTTTGGAAATGTTTATCAACCCCGCTTCATTCCATTCACAACTCCCATATATAAAGTAAAAATTTAAGATCTATTTTGTTATCTAGAGTTGTTCTTCTAACTTTCTGTCAAATTTAAAATGTCTCACACCCTTAAAAAAAAAATCTGTTTGTAGCTGGAACCTCCCCGCCCCCTCCCCCCACTCACCTATTGACCATAACCCCTTTTAAAAAATCATATTCTAATTAATGTTTGAAGTTGGCCCTTTTACTGCTGGAAAAATTTTAATCTGTTTCCACATGGAATAATAGTTTTTTTATTGCTTTTTGAAATTTTGAACCCCTACCCTCTTTTCTACGAACACATTTAGAATTTTATATTTCAAGATGTATTTGTCTACATGGAGTTGTCGCTCTATCTGTCTGCCAAATTATAATTTTCTATCTCTTATAAAACTTTTTTTTCTAAATATATTCCTCCTTTTCTTGGATCCCTATTTGAAATTTATTATTCTTGGATTTTTCTGGTAATATGGGAAAATCTCTCTAGATTTATGCCAAATTTCAAACTTCCAGTCCATCTTTAATTATTTATTTACAATCACAATGTTCCAGCTCTCGTTTCATTACCTTGGGGGTTAAATTTCACAAAAAGCCCTTCTTATCGGATACCTACACCCTAAAAATAACCTTCCTGCCGAATTTCAAGATTCCAGGTCCAGGGATTTGGGAGATATGGCTATGAGCCAGTGAATCAGGTCTTTATATATATATGTATATTTATGTTTCATTCTTTATTTTTCAGACACATAAAGGTGAATAAATAGATTGAGTCTTCATCTTGTAGACGTGGAAGTCTATTTCTTCTAATAAATGTGGTCAAAATATGACCAACAAGTGACCAACATTAATAATTTTAGTATTAGTTTGTAAAAAGTTGAATCGATGTATTTAATGTATTGTGTATTAAAATAAGCTAAATTGTAACTTTATTAATTATAAATAAAGCTACATTAAAAAAAATTAAATCCTACACTTTTATTACTATGATGTTCTCCTGCTCCTCTGTTTTAAATATATTTATGTGTTGACTATGTTACTTTAAGAGCAAGAAACTTTGCATAGGTTATTAGGAAACCTGAAGAAATGCACTCAAAGTATTTTCCAAAATCCAGAACTTTACGCCTTAAATTATGTATACACCCAATATATTTTCTGAGAGTTATGAAGGTTTCTATGGAGAAAGGCTTGGTATTCTCTCTCTCTCAGATAACTTTTGCCAAATTTCCTCTTTCAGCTATAGATGAAGGTGGTGTTGGGGGTTAAGAAGGAGCTATTGGCAACCTCGAATAACCAGACGTTGCGAAACTTGTCTTATATTTGAAGGGATATTAATCACACAAAAACGAGTGAGTGAAAACACTTTCCCAATAGTAACCAGGCAGTTCACTCAGATATGATATCTACTATAGTTATGGGGATAATAAATATATATATATTATTTTGAAAAGGTTGGAAAATATATAAATAAAACAAGGTAACAAAAAAAAAAGAGAGAAAAAGTAGGAGAAATATAATGAATAGAGGAATCATGTGCATCCATCAACCGGCCACAAGTCTATTGTTTACCTCCTATTGTTTATCTATCATCATGCCACATGCCATTGCCATTCAGATATTCATTGACTCATCACGCGCTTCCCCCATCCAAGGTCACGGCGTGCCATCTCAAATACCTACCACGATTATTGTGGAGCGATATGAGTTTGTCAAACTGAGGAGCACATTGAAGGGGGGCATAGTTTGGAAATGTCCTTCAAGAAGTGACAAATGTAAAATATATAGGAAATTATGTAAATAAGAGGAGGGCAAAACTATTAGTCTCTTATTGAGAAATACATTGTACTCGAACAAGTAAGATTCCTTTTTCTCTAAAACGTTTAGTATGTTGTGTACAGTTCATCATTTTATTAATTGGAAATTGAATGAATAACCTTTTAATAGATAAGTAATGAAGTTAAAAAAAACAGTGTTAGAAAACATAGGCTCAAGAACTGGGAGGATAGGGGGATAAGGGATGGGTATGTTACTGTTTCTATTTTGGAGGGCTGTGTCCATATTAAACCCCCCACCCACTTAGACCTATGTTCAAAAGCAATTTTAAATAAAAATTAAATCATTTTAAATTATTGCTTAATTCACAAACTTAACCGATGCCCATTGTAATATTAAGTGATAAGTATATATTCATAAATAATGATACAAAATTATAGTCGAAAAGGGTCAAAATATTCCCTATTTTCTCCTTAAATTCCCTAAAAGTTAGATTTTAAAGATTTGACGAAGCTTTACACTATAACCTACAAATTTCACAATTTGATTGTAAGTTTAATTTGGACACAAAGAAAAGGTTGTCTACCAAAACACCATTTAATTATTCTTTTTATTCTGTGAATCTGTCCTGAGACAGGTATCAACTGGACACATTCCATTTTCCTCAGTCCTGAGTGTCTTCTTTCATACTTTTGTAGCTCTTTACTTTCTTTATATCTGTTGACAATCCAAACCTTATCCTTCCTCTTTCTTTTTTTCCCTCTATCTTCGTCTACATGATCCTCTTCATTAAACAATCTTTACCAATTTCGTGGCCCAGCCAAGACGTTTTTCTCTTCGTTATCATCCTTATCAGGCTCCTTTAATCTCCTACCTTCCCCAAAACTTCCTCATTCATCAGCCTGTACATTCATTTCACCTTTATAATCTTCTCTCCATCCACATTTCAAAACTCTCCAAATATCTTTAATCCCTCTTTCTGATTGTCCATGTCTCAGATCCATATGTCATCACACTCCACACCAAACCCTTTGCAAACCTTTATCTTAACTCAATCTAGTTCCCATTGTCAGTATCCTTTCACATTTCCATTTGCTCCCTTACCATAAGCTATTCTGCTTTTAACTTACTTTGTACAGTATCTCTTCCAAGTCATCAGTCTTCCCAAATATTTGAACGACCTTACTTTTTCTAGTTTCTTCCTAATATAACAAACTTATCTTTTCCCTTTCCAACACCCATCACATTCGTTTTACCGAGATTTCCTTCATTCAAAATTCCTTTCCCACTCTTATAATACCATCCATCATGTCCGACTCTCCAACACCACTTGATCATCCACGTAATTACATTTTTTTTTCACCATCTACTACAATACCTCGTGCTCTTTATACAGCCTACTCCGTCGACGTTTTGGCGTACATATTGAAAAACGCTGGTGACATACAACATCCCTGTCACAACCATCTTCCAATCCAATCCTCATCTTTTCCGTTTCATCTTTATCCCCCTCTCACAATCACTTTCAGTCCTGTGTAGAGTTGCTTTATCAGCCTTCTATCCTTCAAATATATTCCAATGTTTCTCAAAACATGCAGTATCATATTCCAGTCCACTCGATTAAACGTTTTCTATATAAAAAAACATACATTTCCCTGGTATTGGTCCTTTCTAATATTCTCCTTTATTTTCTATTCAGCGGTGTGACATACAAATAATTGTCTTGTTGTTTTTGCATTTTTTAGCGTTGCACTTCTTTAGTAAAGTAACCAGAATTGGTTGAATAGATTTTTCGGCCAAATTCCGGTGGCATATAGCGTATTGTTTAGGTTGGTTGGTCTTGTAACTGCCCCAGTTCCTAAGGCCATAAGTGCCTCAGGTGAAATACGGTGTCATCCCATCGCTCTTCTTTTCCTGAGATTTTGGCTTGCCTTCTCATCTTTCCGTCCTTCTATCCTCGGTCCACAGTCCTCCTCATCACATTCCACCACTTCTTCCACACACAAGTTGTTCATAATCTGCTGAGAATCATATAGCTCTCTCATCCATTGCTTTCCTCTGAGCATGATGTTATCCTTCCTTTGTTGTTTATCGTAATTTACTTACTTATTTTTCTTGGATATTTCTTCTTCAACCTTTTTACTGTTTTATGCATGTCTTCAAATGTTCCCCGCTTTTTCTGCTATTCCACCTCTTCACTACGTTTATAAATCCACTCCTCATTGTCTTTGGTCACTCTTCTCAACTTGTTGTTCAGTTTTTTAATTTGTATTTTTATTCTTTCAATGAATATTTTTTTAATTACTTAAGCTCATCCATTTTATCCAGCAAGTCCTGCGTGATCCACTCTTTGTTTTCTATTAATCTTACTTCTCCGACTTCTTCTTATAAGTCCTTAACATTGCATTCGTGATGGTACATCCGTACTCTGTTTATATTTTCAGCTTTTCTTCGTTTATTCTTGTAGAGAGCCCAGCATCTTCATTCTTTAGCTCTCCCACATTCCACTTCATTCTGGGTTGTTTTGTTTTAACACATTTCAGCCGTGTTCTTATATCTAGCACGAGCAGTTTGTGGTTTATATCAACATCCACTTCATCAAAGGTTTTAGCCCTCTTAACGCTGTTTTTGAACCGTTGGTTTGTTATAAAGAAAGAAAGCTGTACCCAGGAATGGCAAAAAGCTTAATACCTAAGGATGAGATGCAAAGTGTAGAGGTTGAATGGGAAAGGTTTAAGAACATCTGGTGGAAGTTGCAGAGGAGGTATATTGGAGGACAAGTAATTAAAGAAAGTGGAAGAAGACACCATGATGGAATGATAGGGTGAAGGAAGCAGTAGAATAGAATAAAAAAACATTCAGAAAGAGTTTTAAGAATAATACTGTGGAAAAAGAGGAATAATTTAGCTAGAAATAGAAAATAGCGAGGCGAGCTCTACGGTAAGCTAGGAAGGATAGATGCAAAAATGTACGGATATGCTGGAATGGAACGTGGGAGGAAGTAAGACTATGCTGTATAGCCTAGTAATAAATAGGAGTGGAGAAAAATATATGAAGCTAGAATGATAGATGAAGGAAGAACGTTGAATACAGGAGACGAAGAAAAGGAACTAGATATAAAAATGTTGAGAAAATGTTCATCCCGGGATAGGAATGAAATGAGAGTGAAACAGAAGAGCAGGAAGAAATAGCAGAATAAGAGGAAAAAGCTCAAACATGAAAAAGGTGGATAACGCATTAAAGAGGATGAAACAAGGAAAAGGACCTGGTATATACGAATTCAATGTGGAAATGATAAGGGCAGCAAGTGAAGTGGATATACAATGGTTTTACAGGGTTCTGAGAGTGTTTTTTTAAGGAGAAAAGTTACTGGAAGATTGAAAAAATGGTGATATAGTACACATTTTCAAGGAAAGACAGAGGAAGAGCTGTCACTATCCCACTGTATAAAAATATATGAGAAGATACTGGAAAATGGAATAAGAAATAAAATGAAAGTAAATTAGAAAGAGGAATATAACGGGTTTAGGTAAAATTGGTTTACAATAGACTTAATATTTGCCATACGACAGCTGATGGAAAGAAGTAATGAATTTGCGAAGGACCTAGTAATAGTATTTATGGATGTGAAGATAACATATGATAATGTTGATAGAAATAAAGTTTGTGAGGCGATAGAGGAAGCTGAAGTGGAAATAAGAGTTGTAATGAGAATGAAAAGCATGTATGAGGATAAGAGGAGTTGTGATAAGATAGATAGTAGAAGAAAGGAGTGGTTCTAAATAAAATATCGAGTGAATCAGAGGAGTGCCCTTTCACCATTACGATTTGTAACAGCGGGACCGGCGCGCTCATTGTTTACCCTGGCTGCGCTACCTATTCTCTCTGTCTCCTTCCTTGTCTGGCAGGTAAGCAGTGGCCTTTTAGAGATGACTGAATTGTATCCATTCAGAAATTTCTTAAACAAGCACCACAAATGAAAAGTCTGATTTGTATCCATTATCATAATACCCACAAAATCCTGAATTGTATCAATTCTGAATGGTAGCCATTCAGAAAGTTTTCAAATAAACGACTTTAATAAAAATCCTGATTTGTATCCACTGTAATTATTTACATTATATCTACAAAATCCTGAATTGTATCCATTCTGAATGGTAGCCATTCAGACATTTTCTTAAACATGCATTACAAATAAAAAGTCTGAATTGTATCCACTAGAAATATTTGCATTATACCCACAGAATCCTGAATTGTATCCATTCAATTGCGGTACCACTTGTCTGATAGATGGCAGCAGAAGAAACCCGCCTCAACTCGCTCCATGTTTGCTAGAGAGCAGTACTATCTCTATATTAATATAAAAACTATAATCTTTTTAATTATTATTGTCTTATTACTTTAAAATCTAAAAACTGATTTTACGACTTATTTTTTAAAACATTACAAAATATATGTGTGATTAAGGTGCTTGTTTTATATATATATATATAAACCTACTATCATCTTGTTGGAAATCCTGTATTTAAATACTATTTTTATGACAATTGACAGCAGTAGATACTTAAAAGACGCCATATTATTTGCTCACAGAAAACTATCATTTACTCTAAGCATATGCTTTTAATCTTTATAGATTTGTTTTAAAAGTGTCATATCCTATTATCTACAGATAATTTCATCAGTTTATAATGTAGGTCTATCTGGGTTGGCGTTGAAGTTGAAATTATAGGTTATCATACTCAACTTGAACACAGGCCTACATTTTATGCACTAGTTCTGTAAATTTGATTGACAAACCCCGTAAGTGTTTATATTTACCACTCCTCAACAGCTACATCTCCAGACAATATGATTTTATCTATGGCCCTTTATCATTATGCTCATTAAATGTAGAAATGCCTAACCATTTATCCAGCTGAAGTCAAACGAGAGGGAAGGCAGTATAAAAAAATAAAATCTTTGCTTTTAACTGTTAAATAATAAAATTCATGTTGTGATTTGAAGGGAATTCTTGAGACTATGGTTAAAAGTGATAATGTACCAGTAAAATGAGAGCGGAATTCCTTGTTTTTCTTTGTCATCGTATAAACTTGTCTTATATTTTTGGCCCTCTCTACACACATAAACAAAACAAATCTCCATTGATAACAAAATGAATATTCTAAATTAGGGAGGCCTATATAATTTTAAAAAAATCAACAAATAACTCATTGGTCACAGATGAACATTATTTATAACATGAATATTCAAAGAATGTCACAACATGTCACCAAAGTATTCAAAGTATTTAATAGGGAATAGCTATAATTTTTAATATTTAAACGAAACCACCTGAACTAAACTTAACCTTTCAGGCGTCAAAACATTTTTCATGAAATTTCGGGATCCTGAAATATTATTTTTCAAACGACCGGTACCATTTGTACCACCGCCCTTACTCTTCCCCGAAGAATAAGGCTGGCGCACAACAAACAATAAAATAAAATAATAAATATAGTAATTTTGCAGAGGGCGGTGAGAAATACAAACAAAAGTAAACAAACCAGTTTACTTATTATATTGACGTTCTTTAAAAAAAAAGGATGGAAAAAGCAGGAAACCTGGATTAAGAAGAATATATGTCAATGGTAACAATTTTTAGTTTTATTGATAGTGAGAATAAACTTGAACAGAGTATATAAAAAAGGGTGATTAAGTTGTACAATTTGGAATAGCTTACTATTCATGAAGCTATTAGCATACGAACATGATATAGAAACAAATGAACAATGGACTCTATAAGCCCGCAAGGCTGACGACAATATTCCAATACAAAATCTGGCTATGCAGACAAAATTACTCCATACGAATGATAACACAAGACTTTAGCCGTATGGGCCATTAAGTTAAAAGGGGTTCATAACAAAAAAACTTTTAACTTTATGTTTACAACATGAAACTTCCCACTGCCTGATGGGCATTATTGGATATACAAAATAAACATTTGTCAGTTAAATACGACTCCAGGTAAAGTTAAAATATTCCAAGTCTAGAATCGACTAAAACCTCCACAGTGACGTTAGAAAATTTAAGTCCAAAATAGCAGACATATTTACAAGTTAAATAAGGCGAAAAGATTCTAAGTTCAATATTCTTGGAATTTTTACTAAGTCCAAAATGACCTGACATATTTACAAGTTAAATATGGCGAAAAGATTCTAAGTTCAATATTCTTGGAATATTTACTAAGTCCAAAAAGATCTGACATAATTACAAGTTAAATATGACGAGATGATTCTAAGTTCAATTTGTTGAACATATTTACTAAGTCCAAAATGACCTAACATATTTACAAGTTAAATATGGCGAAAAGATTCTAAGTTCAATATTCTTGGCGTATTTACTAAGTCCAAAATGACCTGACATATTTACAAGTTAAATATGGCGAAAAGATTCTAAGTTCAATATTCTTGGAATATTTACTAAGTCCAAAAAGATCTGACATAATTACAAGTTAAATATGACGAGATGATTCTAAGTTCAATATTCTTGGCATATTTACTAAGTCCAAAATGACCTGACATATTTATAAGTCGAATACGACGCGAAGAGAATTTCCAATATACAACTGCCGAAAAGGGGTTTTTCGTACCTTGCGACAATTTCCTAGACACCCAAGGTGTGTCCTGGGGGACGGCCCTGTAAAGAAGTAGACTCCATGATGAACAATATAAGTATTTATATGATTATACAAGCTCAAAGAGGGGGGAAGAGAGGGGTGAATACAAAACATAGGTCAACAAGACACAGCGACGGGAGGGAGGGGTTGAAATATACATGCGTGGAGCTGGACGAACATTCTCGACTAATAACACTCTTTTTGCGCAGGCGCGCCACACACTTTTCCACATCCCGCCTTGAGGGATAGACCATTTTACTAGTCCAATATTTTTCCTCGTTCAGATGATCAATATTTTGGTGGAGGAAAGTCGTCTTTATTCTTGTGTGTGGGAAACAGTACGTTGGCGCAGCACAGTGGGGGACTTTTGGTGAGTTTTCTTGAGTTTAAAATTTTTGTTCTTTTTTTTGGAGCATATATTCCCAATAAATGCTACACATTTAAAATATTAAATTTGCCATCATTGGAAATTTGCCTGCTTTGTGAGTATGAATGGTAAAAAATATTAAATTTCTCATAATATAACAAAAAAAAATCCTGCCCTTTGTGCATATTACTTCCATTATTTATTTATAATAAAATATATACGCGTACATTTTCACACTCTAATTGGCCTCATGACAAAAGCCACTTTATAATGTTCGCAATACTACTATCTGCTTACCGGACCTTTTAATGAGTACTCCCCCACGTTTTGGGAGCCACTTATATAATGTAGCCTACTGAATACTATGTATTGTATTTAAACTTTCATATTTTCTCACTTTATCCACCTGTAACTCTTTTTATAAAGAATATTATTTAACACAATAACAAAACTGACGATAATTTATATTCATTTGCCTATTTATTTGATGCTCTTTTCTTTCCATTCAATTTAGATACCATAAATACTTATTTGTATCATCCTATTAATACAATTCGAGGAGCACGCCCGACAGGGTCTGCTCTGGCAAACCGACGCATTGTCAGCCAGGAAGAGAAAGACTTCCGCGTTGATAATATTAGACTACTTTTAGGTACTTGGGAATCCTCTATATATCTTGTTTCGAGTAATGCTGTACGTAAGCTCAAGATAGACCAAACCTCTGATAATGCTTATTTATATTGGTTTTTAAACTTCACCATGTCTCATAATTGATGACTGGACTATTTGACTTCTCTAATGAACGAAAGAAGAGTCGGTGACAAATAATGATTAAAGCTTATAAAGTCATTCCTTGTCGACACATGGCAAAAAGAAATACAAATTTAAAATTGAATTTATTTTAAAGCTTATAGATAGGCTTAAAACACATGACAATAAATAATTAACATAATATTGAAACTAAATATAACTTTAATTCAGATTATAAACGGAAATGAAACTGTTTAATCCCGCATAGTCATCCTTGGATGAGGTATGAAAGGAAAGTTACTGACTTTTACATTGAAAAAAGGAGCGCACTCGAATTGCAGAATAAAGTACATATGTCAGCCAGGGCCATTCAGAGTTGTTTGTGACTGATTTTGAAGTTTGTATAGTCTAACCTAGCCTAAAAACTTGTGATATTAATATGTTTGATAAAAAATGTAATATCTATAATAATAAATAAATATTTGGAAGTTCATTTTCCATTTTGAACAAAGTCATTATGAATATAATTTTTACTCCGCAGTTCGTGTAAGCTTGAATGAGTGGTTCCGGAGTTTGTGTGCCCCCGTGTTATTCTGCAATTCGTGTGTACTGGAAAAATAATTCCTGAAAAAGGGATACCTCATCCATGATTTTTAAATTATTATATGGGGCTAAAAATCTGAGGTCATAATAATAATTAGTTGTTTGTGCAATTTATTCACTTAAGAATAGATATGTATCAGTTAGTCATTATCAGGATTAGAAAAATTTACTAAACATTTTAAAATAGAACACCTAGGCCAATCTTAGTTCAAATAGGTATATTCCACACAACTCACATAAATTTGAATAGTAATAATAATAATAATAACAATATGTTGGATTGAAATATNATAAACTAATCAACCAACTAACAAGTCTATGAAAATTAAATTACAATACAATTTTAGATAGATTAATACATTTAGAGAAAAGTTATCAATTGCAAAATAAATATTTTGATTAATTATTCATAAACTTAACCAAAAATAGTATGTTAATGGCTTACATATTTTTCTTATAGGATTAATGTGTATAGCCCCCCCCTCCCCCGAGTTAATGTCGGTACCGGTAATGTAAGTCTTAAAACTTAGAAATTTACTAGGAAGTCTTACCTGGTATGTAAACTTAAAGTAGCCAAAGAATCTTCAGCCTCTTGTACTCATCCATTCGACAAGAAACAATAAAATTACTTTCAGTGCATATACGAGAAACCGATAACGAGATGTATTATCTTCACAGCAAGGAACACAATATTTGTTGGCACCCAACATTAAATTAAATGTTCAATTTCCCACCTTTAAACACAGATTGTTAAAATAATATAACCCTACGTCTTCATTTCTTAGAGCATAAATTAGCAGTTTGAAATGTTGTTGTTTAAGGAAGCCAGCCAATTTGAATAAAGAAACACCAATGATTTGTAAAGTACCCTTTTATTATTATTTTTAAAAGAAACACCAATAAGTATTTCTCTTTATATATATTAAAATAGTGATAGTGCTGCTCTCTATCTCTAGTAAACACAAAATTAATTACGAATAAGTGCTGCTCTATAGTAAACATGGAATGAGTTAAGGCGAGTTTCTTCTGCTGCCATCTATAAGACAAGTGGTACCGCAATTAAATGGATACAACTCAGGATTCTGTGGGTATAATGCAAATATTTCTAGTGGATAAAATTCAGACTTTTTATTTGTAATGCGTATTTAAGAAAATGTCTGAATGTCTACCATTCAGAATGGATACAATTCAGGATTTTGTGGATATAATGCAAATAATTACAGTGGATACAAATCAAGATTTTTATTAAAGTCGTTTATTTGAAAACTCTCTGAATGGCTACCATTCAGAATGAATACAATTCAGGATTTTGTGAGTATTAAGATAATGGATACAAATCAGACTTTTTATTTGTGGTGCTTGTTTAAGAAATGTCTGAATGGCTACCATTCAGAATAGATACAATTCAGCTCCCCCGCCTTTTCCCCCGCCTTTTCACTTGGCTGGGGGATTAGGGGGCTGGGGGGGGGGAGGACGGAGACACGTCTGGAGGGGTCTGGGTCCTTTTAATTATAGAGGTGGAGGATTTCAGACCCTTAGCTGGCACCACACCTATATATACACGTTCAGAGATAGCCAGGGGTGCTCAGTTCTTGGTTCTCAACCAGTGAGACCGGGATTGGACCAGCGAGTTCAATGTTTGTGTGGCGCGTGCCGGTGTAGTGTGTATGGCGCTGGTATCTGTGGCGGGGTGCCGTGTGTGTCTTTAACATTGAAAGTAAACTGTATCGTGAACGAACGTTTTGGGAAACTGATATTTGGATGTTTGACATTTATTAAGATTTTTTAACAAGCTGTTTACTTGATTTGATATAATTTTATTTTATGTGTTTTCATTTGTGTATTGATTTACAAACAATTGTCTATATTACCTGAGTCAGGGAACTGTTTAGTTATAATTAATCCAGTGTAATTTTATCTTATTTGTTCTCATTTGTTTATTAATTTAAAGACAATTACTAGTATTACTTAGTTCAGTGAACTGCTTAGTTATAATTTATGCAGCGTTATTCTATTTATTATGTCCTTATTGGTTTATTAATTTACATAATTACTTTGACTATCTAATTTGTTGAATTGTTTAGCTGTATATTTAATTCGGTGAATTTTTTTTTGTGGTGTTTTGAATAATCAAAACCTTGGGTGTTCTGAGAGTATTTTAATTCATATTAAACCTGCAACCTGTATCTTTAATATTAGGGCCTACTGACATTTTACAATAAGTTATTTCATATCTCAAATATTTGTGGAGAAATTATGAATGTTGGAAAATTTCCTCCATGTTAAGTATACTCAAAGCTATTTTTAAGAGAAAATGAAATTTACATCTTGTTTGTATATACTTTGATCAAAATTTTGAGAAAGAATTTGGAGAAAATAGATTTTTTTTTCCTTTCACCCCTCAGTAAACTAAAATTAAATTTATGGTTGGATATCTAAATCCATAAACTCCTAAGGAAACCCCATATATCAAGTTTTAGCCCAATTGGTAAAATAGTTTTGGCTCTAGCCTGAGGTAAAGACAGATGGATGGTATTGCAAAAACTACTATTTTGGGGATCAGGGAGTCACGAAACGTCAACATTTATCAAAATTTCTATTTCAATATTTGTTTTTATTGATGATCACAATAATTTCTCCCCGAGGTGTCGAGAGAAAGCAAATTTAACGCCAATTGTCAAGAAAAGTATAATTTCCTTTAAACTTTCAAACAAATTTCCTATCTTTAAATTATGGATTTTTCATCAATTAAATATATATAACTGTCTTTCTGCCACGGTATTTTATACCCTTCACCTTCTTGAGATAATTGTGGATATCCTGAGCAGGCAGTAAGACCCGTGGTACACATCCAAAGCATTTACTGTAACGAATAATGATTTGGCTTTTAGTAAGAGAGTATGAACTGAACACTAATTACCATTATAAACAAACTTCATACAACTTCTAGAATCTAGATTATAGACTCTAGAGCAATATTACACAGCCCTTTCCAACTGAAGGCCCCTTAGTAGATCGTCAAACTCCCCCGCCTCCATCTCCACCTAGTTTTTGTAATATTTATTTAGAAAAAAAAATTGAATGCTTTCTAGTCACTTCTTTATTTTATACGAATTCAATTTAACACTACGCTGTTTAGTTTGAATGAGAGTCAGAGTTCAAGATTCTGTGGCTTTGCACGTGGCTTCAATGGTAGCTTAGGGCAACGTTTTTTAAACTGCTCCGCAGAACCTTTGGGATTCACCAGCTATCTCATCCTGCAAGAGGCAGTTTTATAACATTATTTATTTGTTTAAAAAAATTATAATAGCATCAATAACTAAGATTTCTTATTTTTTCAAATCTTAATAAAATATATTTACCTAGGGTAAAGCCAGAAAATGTGAGATTTTCCGAATGTTTTATACTTTTCTACTTATAAAATTAATCTGCCCTTTTTGAAGATTAATAATATTTGTGTAAAAATGCTATAAAGGCACCAGAATGTAATTTTTCTGGGGCAGATGCTCCCTTGGTCTAAAAAGTTTGGGAACCTCTGACTTAAGGGGAAAGAAAAGAGGAAAGAATTTAGGGGTGAATCTGAGGTTTGCAAGATTTAAAATAAACAAGTGCATGTAGTCCTTGAGCTGACCATATTATCGGTACTATTTGAGGGGACGGGCTATAATATGATTTTTTTGCAAGGTATGGAATCCCAGAGATGGAAAATATGTGATAGCAAGCCATAACTCTTGCCCTTTGTACGTTACCACTCCACTACCAAGATGCCTTAATGTAAATGAGGAAGAATTCCAGTCAATCAAGCGATTGAGGTGACAGTCAACAAAAACACATACTTCGGGTGGTACATGTAGGTTCAACATAAAGCCGGATGCTGTGAAAACGGTTGAACACAGAAGCGCTTTTTTGGGTTGGATAATGGAAATGGTTCGTAACAGCAAATATGGAGCTACTCGCGCATAACTACATCAATCATGAATTGAAAAAGATGAAGATACAGTAACGCAAGCTGTTGGTTTGGTTTAAAGCTGTATACACCCATTTGTTAAGCTACATGACCCCATTTGTCTCTATATGGCCAAAAAGGCATCTCAATACATTGTATCAGTATAGCAATGAGGTGAATTAACATTGCTATATTGACTTCAAACTTGAGTGACTTGAGAATAATCCACCCATTGAAAAGTTTCATAACTCTATGAAAATGAACAAACTAAAAACCTTCACGTATATGATTAAGAAGAAGTCCGTGAACAGCAATGGCAGGAAAATTATCACGAAAGCAGACAAAGCAATATTTTGTCGAATCATCGTTACAGCACAGATTAGGAACCTTAAAATGGTGGATGTATTGTCTCATCCCTGAAGACCTTTACAGTGGGCTTTAGCAACTTCAGAAAGTCTGTTGCGAAAGACAAACAAAGCTTATTTAGCAAAATACTTGCAAAAACCTTAAACCCTGCGGAGCAAACACATGTAAATTCAGCCGCTGTGGTTGATGATACGGTTCTAGTTTAGAGAATAAAAGGAGAAGGGTCAACCCTTTGTGAGATGGCTATATATGTCTTGTCCGTGGCAATGTTGGAAGGAAATAAGAGTCAAAATATCTATGTTGTGTTTGAGAGGTACAATAAAACGTCACAAACAGGAGGAAACTTTGGCATCAGTTACAAAGCGTCTCATCTTCTCAGATTGTCGGACAATGGAGAAAATTCTTAATACAGGTAAGGAATAAAACAGCTCTCATCGCATATCTTGTTGACGAATGGAGAAAGCCAGAGTATTTTGAAAACGTTTGTACACTTTTATAAACACTGTTCGTGAACTGTGAGGATAAATGCTGCAAAATCATTTCTGAAGGGAACCACAAAGTGCCCGATCTTAACAGACACAAAGAAGCAGATAGTCGTTTGTTGCTGCATGCTGAACACGCTGCCAATGTGTGCTATTAAGCAGTAATGATAAGATCAGATGTTACTTATGTGTTTATTATGTGTTTGGGATTCCATGACAGAATCACGGCTAAATTGTTTCAGAAATGTGATGCTAAAATACTCATGCGATACCTTGACTTTTGGAAAATGGTTTCAAAACTTGGAGATAATTTTTATTCAGCTTTGATACGTTTACTGTATGTGACACATTAAGCGCCTTTGGGTGAAAAAGAAAAGTAAGGGCATTCAAAATCCTTTCTGCCAACACAGATACAAAAAACATTTTCGCAACTCGGAGACGAATAAGATCGCTCTGAAGAACTCATGGACACATTTAAGCAACTATCGTGCTTACTGTATGCACAACTATCCTCGGTACATTCCGTGAATGACTTGAGATATCACCAATTTTACGCAAAAAAGGGTCAGATAGATAGTCATCAACTTCCACCTCGCCGGGACTGTCTTAAGAAACATGCAAAACATTTGAATTATCAAGCCACTATAAACAAGTGATGTTTTCTGAATGATCCATATACACCTAGTCAATTCGGAGAGTGTGGAAGTTGGAAAAACATGAGGGAGCAGAGAAATTAATAGTGGACTGGATGGAGGGGCAGCCAGCACCTCAGGCTGTATTAGATCTGCCAGCTTGCAGCTGCATTAGGAGTTTCAAACTGCAAACATGTGTCTACTTTAAAAATTACCTCAAGTACACTGACATTTGCAGGATACCCAATTGTTAAAATCAACCAGACGCAGAGAGTGATGACACCTATTCATAAGAATAAGATGATGTGAATGATAAAACTGTGTTTATGTTCAATCATATCGTACTTTGCCTATGTAAGAAGTAAAGATTTTTATTACAAATTGTAAGTGAAAATTATGCACATAATTTATATCAATGTATAAGGAGTACAATAAAATTTTACTGCTTTTTATTGATACTATTACAATTAATAATCATAATTATTTTCAAATAATATTTAATCTAATCAATCTTGTAGCATTAGATTAATTTTTTTCAAATATAAGATGCATTTGTAAGCTACTTATTAGAGATATGAAAACCTTATTTTTTTAGGCTATGGTTACGAACTATAATAAATCAGTCAAAAGGTTAAAAGATATGACCTGCTATCACATATTTTCTATGTCGAGATATCCATACCTTGCAAAATAAAAGAAAATAGAAAAGAACCCGTTCCCCCGAGTGGTATCAATGGCATAAATTTTAGGTCCGGGCTCATGGCCTAGTGCACACTTTTGTTTCGTCACCAAATTGATTACAATTGGTAGGCAGTGTTGCCAATACCCAAAGACATAGTTATTTTGGAAACGTTATTTAAATGGAAAAAAAACTCAAATTTATATGAAATTTAACGTTAGTACCGAAATGTTCCACACACCCTTAGAATTTGTACTTTCAGGTTTGGAAGTATTGTTCTAAATAATTTCAAGTTTCAAAAGTTTGCTGGGGAATTCCATATGTATTTTAGATGCATCTTATTTTTTAAATAAATAAATAGAGCATCTAATTTTCAAAAATTTGTTATGTGCCCACTACAAATAGATTACAGTCATTCAGGGTTTAAAATTTGACCAAAGAAGGACTCCTGTACCACACTCTAATTTGAGCTCCCCTTTCAAAGAGTTTCCGAGTACTCTGGTAGAAGGTGTTCACACGAGGCCAAACAAGATAATCCTTTGAAGTGTTATTGAAGATTGATACTGTAGAACATAAGCACACCAAATATTTAAGACAGATATTGTGATAAAAAAATCTAAAACGGACAAACCACCAACGAGAGTAGTTGGCTCTGCGTATTGGAACAGCACCCTAATTGGTTGAATTTGGTCACGTGACCACGCCTCACCACTTTCTGATTGGATGTTGGTTCCCCCTTCCCTCTAGCACCCTCTCCTCCTTCTGACACCCTTTCCAGACATGAGGGTTCTTGTTACAAACATGTTGATACTTGTATTTTCTTGTTTTATTTGTTTTTTATGTACTGGATTTTACCTGGTTACTCATACCTGAGGCCAGTATATTTCCGTTTGACCTGAATTTACCCTATGGTTAATTCCATGATGATATGGGACTAGTGACCTGTTGTCCTCCTTCAATGTTGCAAAGGTTAATTTTTGTTTTCTATGTGGCAATGGGTTTTCCCTGATGACTGGCGCCATTTTGGCTGTTGGAGAAGACAGGAATAGATCGTGACCTTGAATGATGTCGCAAACTTCCCCGGCAGTGGGTTTTCCCTGATGACTGGCGCCAGTTTGTGGCTCGACAAGACAAGACTCCTTGATCTGTGTGACGAAATCATTGCGTGTGATGTCGCAACACTTCTCTCTTGGGTTTTCCCGATGAGTCATACCTGTCGCTAGTTTGGAGGCTTGACAAGACAGGAATAGATTATGACCTTTAAACCGTGAGATACTACACGAGGTCATTGAGGCTGGCAACTCTTTACCCCCTCTCCCACTTCTATGTGAAAATGGGTTTTCCTGATGACTCATACCTGGCGCCAGTTTGGTGGCTCAACAAGACAGGAATAGATCACGACCTTTAAACCGTGAACTAGTACATAAGATCATTGACCCTGGCATCCCCTCACTCCCCCCAACAATGGGTTTTCCCAATTACGTCATCGCACTGTTGCAACTCTGATTACTCATACCTAGCGCCAGTTTGGTGGATCGACAAGACGAGTTGAGACAGGAATAGATCACGACCTTAAGTGATATCACAACCCTCCCCCTTCTATGTGTCAATGGGCTTTCCCTGGTGACGTCATCCGACATGTGCGGATGTAGGTATCTGTCATTGATCGGTGGAGTGAGGTAGAAGTGTTTACGTGGAGATAAGGAAAGTAGAAAACCACCCCTGTTCACCCGAGTGAAATACGAACCCACGACCTTCCCCTGTCATAACTATAAGGGCTTGACATTTAGATTGTCTACCCAACATATATTCCAACCCCGATACCACTTAAACAACGAATAGATCTAATGTTCACAATTATATTTTGATGTCATAATATATATCTTTTACAAAAATTCATAATTAATACAATTATGAAGACCTTGAAATTATTTAAAATATTATTTAATGTACGCAAATATATTTTTACTAAATAATATATTTCTACATTAATTCATAAGTAATAACAGGGCTGAATACTGATGAATCATACCTGGCGAGAGTTTGGTGGGTCGACAAGACAATTCAGGACAAGAATAGATCGTGACCTTGAATGATGCTGCAATGGGTTTTCCCTGATGACTGGCACCAGTTTGGTGGCGCGATAAGACAGAAACAGATCGTGACTTTAAAACTGTGAGCTAGGTCATTGACTCTGGCAACACTCCCCCTTCAGCAATGGGTATTTTCCCGGTGATGTCGTAACTATTGATCGCAAAGTCTCAACTCCCCTATGTGGAAAATGGTTTTTCCGGTTATGTCGCAACTATAGAGTATTGGCACAGCTCTAATTATGCACAATCAGGGGCCTCGGAATCATCATTTAGGGGCCACTATCCCCCAACAAAAAAGTCTACTAAAATTGGTTTTTGGGCATCATCCATCGACATGTGTGGATGTAAGTATCCGCCATGGACTGGAGGAGTAAAGTATTAAAGTTCCAGAGTTTACGTGGAGTGAGGGAGAGTGGAAAACCACCTCCAGTTCACCTGAGCGAGATTTGAACCCACGACCTCCTCCCGTCATAACTATATGAATGACATGTACCCTTTCTTGCAAAACGAGCGGTAGGGATGATTAAAAAAATGTTCTGTAGGGAGGGAGGGAGTTTTTACACTCTCCCTTCCCCACCCATAAATGAGGATGCTTCTTTCCCAATTCCTAGTTCATTAGGGTAAATAGTACTTATGCGTATTATAACCCGAACGGTTAGTAATACGCGGTGCTAAAAAAGTAATAGATAGTAAACTGGCCTACACCAGAGGACATGGTGGTAATCATTGATTTGGTGTCCGCATGGTCTAACGCTCTACTCTCACATTAAGTTATAGACTACTGATAACGGAAGAGATTGATGCTCGAATCTCTGCCGGGTGTAATAAGGGAGGTAGTTTGAGCCTATACCTGCACTTGGAAGGTTTTGTTTATGATTTCACTCTCTCATTGTTAAATAAGTAAAGTAACACTAATATTTCATACATCGGTGGTCGTGGGGCTACAAGTCGTCAGGCTCACACTAGGTTAACTTGACGGGGGATTAAGTGTAGTAAAGCCCGAACCTGTATTAAAAAAACGCTGTGGAAAAACAATTGTTTATATGTAGATTCCAATCTTTATACAAAGAGACTTTTAGAATGTACAAACATTTTTCAGCCAAAATTTATAAAATGATATTACAGTATCAAAGATATTTTATATGTATTAACAGTATATCAAAATAGGTTGCTGCAGATCAATTGTCTTGACGTATGAATACGTGAAATTAGATCGAGTGGCTTTTTATAGTTTTTCTTTTGAAAAGGGGACTGTATTTCGGTAAGACATTGCTCAGCTGTCGTGTTCATTTTTAGGATTCAGTTGGAATCTATAATAATAAAAGGAATGGTTTGTCTGTGTGTTTGCTTGTTTGTGTTAGGTGGCCAGCAAAATCTATTGCACGTAGAGATCTGAAATTTTTAAACATAGGTGTACGTGAGGAGGTCCGAATGCACCTCAAAGCCGGATTTTTAACTAGCTTTTTAATTAGGCTATTTTTAACACAATACCACAGTGGGTCACGGGCAACGCAGTGTGGGATTGCTATTCATGAATAATTTAAAAGTTATGTGTGCCCTCATATGCGTGAAGGTAGATAATGAAACCATCAATTTAACCGACATATTTGATCCCCAACACTGGCAAGAGAAAGACTAGGTCCTTTGGTAGCAATCCACCGTCACAATACATTCTATACATGCATCGATGGTCGCATGATCTAACCCATTACTAGACCACCGATGACAGAGTGATCGAAGTTTGATTTTATCACTTCAATCAAATGCGGGTAGACATTCTACCTGGTATAGAAAAATCTGGTCAAGCAACAAAGCCCCTTCGAAAATGGTGGGGGTGTAAGAATTACGACCATTATAACAGACATCAAGACATCAGCTGTGATAAGATATCAAGGTTAAATCCCGGTGTGCATGCCATCTAAATTTGTATACTTGCATCAATGGTTGCAGGGTCTAAGGCGTCACTATATGACTGATGAAAGAGTGATCAACATTTGATTTTCTAACAACAATCAAATGTTGGTACACATTCTACCTGGTCTAGAAAAATCTGGTCAACAAGCAAAGGCCCTTCGAAAGTGGTGGGGTGCAGGAAGTACGACCATTCTAAAGAAATCGAGGTTCTAATCCCGATGTGCACACCGTCTAAATGTCAGTCTCATCTAATTCTGACGGGGAGCGGGAATCATACGTGGCACTCATATAGTTATGACAGGGGGAGGCCATGGGTTAGAATCTTGCTCGGGTGAACTGGGGTAGTTTTCTACTCTTCCTCAATCTACGTAAACTCTGGAACATTACTACCTTACTCCTCCGGTCCATGACAGATACCTACATCCACATATGTCGATAGACGAAACACAACAAAAATTTAGTAGTCTCTTGTTGTGGGGGATAGCGGCCCCTAAATGAGGATTTTGAGGCCCCTGATTGTGCATAATTAGAGCTGTGGCAATGCTCTCTAGTTGCGACATCACCTGAAAACACATTATTAGTCATCAGGGTTGCGACAGTGCGATGACGTCATTGGGACGTCATCGGGAAATCCCATTGCCGGGGAAGGAGTTCCGCTGTCAATGACCTCATGTACTAGCTCACGGTTTCAAGGTCGTGATCTATTCCTGTCTTGTTGAGCAGCCAAACTGGCACCAGGTTTGAGTTATCAGGAAGAACCCATTATCATAAATAAGGGAGGAGAGGGAGAAAGAGTTTCCATGGACAATGACCTCGTGAACTAGCTCAATGTTTCAAGGTCACAATCTATTCCTGTCTTTACTTGTCTTGTCGAGCCACCACACTGGCACCAGGTATGAGTCATCGGGAAAACCCAGGGGTAAGTGTTGCGACATCACACGCAATGATTACCGCACACAGATCGAGGCCTGTCTTGTCGAGCCACCAAACTGGCGCCAGTCATCAGGCTAAATCCACTGCCAGGGAAGGTTGTGACATCATTCAAGGTCACGATCTATTCCTGTCTTATCCAACAGCAAAAATGGCGCCAGTCAACAGGGAAAACCCGTTGCCATATATAAAGCCAAAAATAAACCTTTGCGACATTGAAAGAGGACAACAGGTCGCTAACCCCATGTCGTCATGGAAATAACCAGACGGGAAATTCAGGTTAAATGGAAATATACTGACACCATGTATGAGTCACTAGGGAAAACCCCGGGTGGAGTGTTGAGACATTTCACGCAATGATTAAGTCACCAGGGATAAAAGTGAACCTATAAAACAAGAAAATACAAGTACTAACATGTTTGGAACAAGAACCAACATGTCTGGAAAGCAGGTCAGGGAGGAGCGGGTTCAGGAGGAGGGGAGGGGTTGGGAGGGAAGGGAGAAAACCAACAGCCAATCAGAGAGCGAGGAGGCGTGGTCACGTGACCAAATTCAGCCAATCAGAGCGCTGTACCCTTACGCTGGGCTAACTACTAACGAGCCTAGAGTAAGAATTTAAAAAGCTGTAAGAAATGTGAAAAATCCTGTATAACAAACGGAATGAGAGTTTTGTTTTCGTGCAAAATTAGGTAGTTCCTGTGACGTGTAAGTCTAGCTTGGAGATTATCTGTGACCAGTAAGTTATACTTTTTGCGAATGAAATATTTATTTACGTCCCAAGTTTGTCTATCAAATATACTGTACATAATACATGGTTACGTATAGAGGTTTTATTTACATTTAATTTATCTTTCCTCATATGTTGAGATCAAAATTGGGTTCACAATGCTTACCTTCCTAAAATACATATGTATTTGGCACGGATTGCTTTGGAGCCCGACTAACAATAATATTGATTTAGAAAAAACAATGTACTGTGTTGTTATTAATGCATATCCCAAATACTGCATACGCGACTGTCGTTTTCCCTCAGAATAATCACGACAGAAGAAAATTAAGAACTTAAGGATATTGGAGAGAGCATATTTGAGGAATTACTATATAGTCGGCAATTTGTCCTAGATAAGAAGATGGTAATGTATTTGCTGTGACCTCATAAAAAAAAGACATCCGATAAGGACCTATTCGAGTTTTCAGACTAATTATTCGACAATTATATTGACGGGGGGAGGGTGGGTGAATTTATAACCTGAAATTTGGGCCAGTGAGAGAAAAAAAGTTCCTGTATGATTAACAGTCCCGAATAGTTTCACGCCAACTATAACACGCAAATTCTATGCAAAAAATCCTTGCGTGAGGAAATGGCTTGAGGTGATAAAAGACATTCCGGTGGAAATAATAACCAATGTTAGCAGAGAGACAGAACGCCCTAAGCCTCATCTAGCGAAGCAAAAGGCGTTGTATGAAGAAATAATCGGAATTCTCGGCACGTATGAAAGGAAGGAAAACAAAGAATTCAGATAAAAAAAGTTGAGATTAATTTGGGGCAATCTTGCAAATTAATAACAAAGAACTTACTCTAAATAATCAATTTTTAAATTATAAAAATAAATTGGTGCGTCATTTTTACATATAAAAATATCACGTTTTAATTTGTATTACTGCAATAACTCTCGATTTTCTTCTAAAAAATTGCGTGTGGTGAGTTTATAGATAAATAAAAGTAAAAATTTGATAACACTGTTTGACTAAAACTTGACCTATACTTGTATAAGGAAAAACTGTCCTGCTGATGACAGGGATATTGGGGTATTAAATGAACCATGGTCGCGTCTACTGAGGGTGGTTTTCATTAATAGTTTCAACTCTCCTTCTATGCAAGTGGGGGGAGGGGGGTAGATGAACTCTAAAACCCACTTCGGTGGCCGAGTGGCCTAACCTGCTACTCTCATGTTGGACTAGACTACCGAAAATAGGGAGATAAGGGTTCGATCCCAATCGGATACACTAAGGCTGTTCCTAAATGGCTTTTCACTTTCCTTCTATGCAAATGTGAGTGCACATCTCAATTAAACCTTCCTAGTCCCTAAGACATAAGTGTAATTAGTACATAGGGGTACAACCCGTACGGGTATTAAGATGCTGAGCTAAATAAAATTACATCTCTAGTGACCTGCCTCAGTGGCGTAGTTGGCTAACGCGCTAGTCGTGTTGAGCTCGACTGCTGAGAACGGGGAGATTGGGGTTCGAATCTCGGTCGGGTGAACTGGGGGTGGTTTTCCACTCTCCCTCCACGCAAATGCGGGTTCACTTCCTCTAATTCTACCTTCCTAATTCCTAATCCATTAGCGTAATTAGTACTTAAAGCGTATAACCCAAACGGGTAGTAAGACGTGGTGCTAAATAATAATAATAATACATCTATAGTGTTTATTCATCCCTATTTTATTGGAATAGTTATCATATATGCGTACAAACTGAAGAGTTAACAAGAGGGGATAATTAATATATTTACATATCTCTATATATTTATTTACATATATATTTATTTATTTATTTACACATATATATATTTATTTACACACATATATATATATATTAGAGAGAGAGAGAGAAAGTGTGTGTATTTAATCCGTGAGTGTCAAATATTCTAGGGGCGTATTCCCATCGGGCAAACACTAAGAAAAGTCCATGTAAACTTTGGTCTAGAAATGCATACTTTCTAAGCTAAGAGGAATTTTATTTGTTCGATAAATAAACAATCCAAAAGAAGAAGAAATGGAAATTATACAAAACGAAGTTAAACAGAAACAACAAATAGAACAAGAAGACAAGATTTTTTTTAAAAAAAAGATCAAATGGTGTTCTGTTTCGATGCATTCTTTGAGCCTGCGTTCCCTAATTTATCGTACTCTGTTGAATGCTATTGATGTGTTATGTATTTTCCTACGTGCAGTTACGAAACGTTCTTTTAAAACCTGCACATTAGGAGTTGAGTAAACAGTGGACTTTAAAGTTCCCCAGAGATAAAAAATACATGGGGTTAAAATATGGTGATCGGGCAGGCCATTCAGTGGATAACCCACATCCAATAAATCTTTGAGGAAAACCTTTAATAACTTAATACTAAGGGTTCTTAGACCCATGTTTATACGAGATTTTCCATAAACTGAGAATATTTGACACAAATTAAAATACACTCTGCATATATATATATATATATATATAT
>CABEEJ010007299.1:0-32003 GCA_901482245.1 Timema douglasi | reverse complement strand
CTCACAATCACCCTACCATTACACATTAGCGTAAGTGCGTATAACCCGAACGGGTAGTAACACGTGGTGCTAGTAATAATAATAATAATAATAATAATAATTTTAAAACGCACCCAACATATTATAATATAAGCTTTAACTAACATTATTTGTGCTGTATTCAAGGGGTGGAGAAAATTACCATTTCACCCCCTTTAGATCCATTGATAAACCAAAAACCTTTATTAACTTGTGTGTGTGTGTGTGTGTGTGTGTGTGTGTGTGTATGTATATGATGTTACGTCTAACATTGAAAGCTTTCTAATAAAATGTGATTATTATAAAAGCATTGTAAATGTTAGGCCTATATGAAGCTGGAAAAGTTAAAGAAAGTTTTTTTTAAAATTTGATTCTCAACATTATTTAACTAATAGTTGTGAGATGAGTATGCTATACTTCATCTACTCTGAAAGGTGGTAGGCTTATTGTGAGTGATTACACTTATAAGCTACACCAAGCAAAGTTGAAATCTTTCAGAGAGAACGAGGGGTACATTCTTCGAGTATGATAAAAAAAATTGTTTATCTATTTTTTTACTATTACCTGGCTTTTTTTAGCACCGCATTTTACTATCCGTTCAGGTTGTACGTTTATATACTAATTAAGGTAATGGCTTTATGGATGAAGAAGATTATATTTAGAGGTGGAAGTGTACCCGCGTCTGCGAGGAGGGAGAGTGGAAAACCATTTTGGAAAACATCGTCAGTATACCCGACCTAGATTCGAACCTCGATCTCCCCCGTCATCGGCAGTCTAATCTACTGCGAGAGTAGCACGTTGGATCACGTGGCCACCGAAGCGGGTGTCTGGTATATTATATTATATTATGCCATTGACAACAGATAAGTAGGGATTTTATCTCCAGATATTTGGCATTGTATGACAGTCTAAGTCAAATACAATCTAATAAACGCCCATGTAAATGCGTGTATCTGCTGGTAGACCAAATGACGCTTACAGCTAAGCGTCCAGGGTTCAAGTCGTTTCCTGGGCTCTAATATGACATTTAGCTCTTAATATAAACATTTAATAAAAAAAAAAATAGAAAATTGAATGATAATTTTTTTTTTAAATAGCATGTAGTTAGCTACAATCATATGATTTAAAATAAAAAACCTAACCAAGACATTTAGAGTACATCTATATCATTTAGTTAAGGAATATTCCCATAATAACTTATCTGATTTTTATTGATAAGTTAACAATAAGGTAGGAACACAAATGGTTTCAAGCCAAGTGCTTTCTATAGTAAAACTTTGTCAAGTACATTATACAATAATAATTTAAAACCTTTTTAAAATGTACCTATTCGACAAAATTATTTTAAAAAAAACTTTTTTTTAGCATCGCGTCTTTCTAACTGTTCAGGTTTCAGAACATAATTAATAATAATAACAACAACTTCACTGATTAATAGAAGTCATGAGGTATTAAAACAAAAACACACGTCATTTATATTTTTATTATTTATAATTTTGAATAAACGTTAAAGTCATGGGCATTGTTTTGTAACGATACGAGGGGGCTCTCAATGTAAAATGTATTGAAAGTACGTTGTAAGTAATAAACGCATTTTGATATGCGGTCAACGACGTTGCCTATTTGGAAATTTCGAAGATATTTTGCGAAGCGGGTTGCAACTTAGCTTGACGCACCTAAGCAGTCTAAGCACGATCACACTTGGACGCCAATACACGAAATAGAAAGAAGGGTAAGAAGATGAGAAGTTCACCCTGAGAGGGCTCATGCCTATGTGCTGATAACACTTTCTCTCTTCCTCTGACGAGTTTACACAGTGGCTTTGAAAACATGACTTACTTTTTAAAACTACCTTTTTCTTGTTTCCTATTCTAGATAGACGTATGCTATCACGGACTATTTTAATCTACATCTTGGAAGGAAGACTTGGCGGCCATTTTCAAGACCTTGACTAATAGCCTAAGTTGTAGATGATTTATAAAAAAATACGTTTACAAACAAAACTACTTAAAGATGAAAATAATAATCTTGTGACATTGTAAGACTATTTTTTAGAACTATTTAAGAATTTAGGTTTTTGTTTTAACGTTACATATTTAAAACTCGCTGAGTAAAACGTGAATTAATTAACATGGGAAATCCTTTCTTGATCGGCCGTGACGTCACAGGTAGGCAACGTCCTTGAACAAGTATAATTAAAAGAGAGTCTCCTTAGCAAAAATTAAAAAAACACTAAATCTAAACTCGGGATTATAAACTAATTAACTAAATGGAATTTAGAAAGTTCAATATCATCTTGGATAACATTAAAAATTACAAAATTGTTTCATTTCCTGATTTTAAAAAATTTGTTTAATTTTATAAAAATTAAATAATTGAACGTAGACCAATATAACCCAAATACAATTCCAAAAAATTTTGAAAATAATTATGTTATTACAAAATGAAACAATGTAAGAGGATACCAAAATAGTAGTTTTTACCACTTTAAATGTATGAAATTAATTAAAAAGGTAACCAGGCATGCAAATTATTTTTTTGTATTTATCTTTCCATGTAATAGTTAAGTAAATACAGGCAAGTTTCAAAATAAAATATCACAAACATTAGGTTTACAGTCTAGATAAATTATTATTTACAACTGGGTCACATTTAACTGGACAAGCAACGAAAGCTTTTAACCTGTTTCCCACAGTTTTTGTTTTATCACTGTTTTACTAACCGTTCGGTTTATACGCATATACGGACTTCTGTGCTGTGGTCCGGGGTTCAATCCCCGGTCCCGGCACAGATTTATCTGATTACCAAACCCTTCCTTCACCTCTGACCAGACGTGTATGAATCACAACTTGTGAATGTGGGGAATGCCAGCCCTCCACCATGGTTCGGATTCCACGTTAAACTGTAGGTCCTTCATTTCATCTCACAATCACCCTTCCATTACACATTAGCGTAAGTGCGTATAACCCGAACGGGTAGTAAGACGCGGTGCTAATGATAATAATAATGATGGTGATGTGGAGTTTGGGGCTCGAATTCCGGTGGATTTATTTAGAGTGTTTTTTCCCCTAAGAGGTGGTGCATTGGCTGTGGGAGGAGGGCGGGGCAATAAACCTAAATACATTATTTCTTTGTTTAATGCTAATAATAATATACGCATATACACTAATTACACTAATGTGTTAAGTATGATGAAGGCTGAATTTAAAGGGAGTGTACCCACATTTTCATGGAGGGAGAATGGAAGACCCTCAGTGCACCCGACTAAGATTCAAACCCCGATCTCCTAGTCATTGGCAGTGCTTTCTAGTTACTATAATTTATTTTTTCCTGTCACATCTTACTAGGCCTCCTCGTCATGAATTAAACTTATTTAAATTACGCTAATGAGGTAAGGATAGGGAAGGTATTATTTGAATGTACAAGCATTTGCGCGGAGGAAGATTGAGAAGCCATTTAAATAACAGTCCTAGCTACACCCTTCCAGGATTCAAGTCTCAACCTCCGCATACCCAGCAAAGAGGACTAGAGCTTGACGTTTAGTGTGCGTGCCCACCGATGCGGGTAAAAAGGATTAGAAATGGTATTAAAGGGGGGGGCAACATTTATTTCACTAAGGGAGATATTTAACTCCTACTAAGCCACGAGTACGCCACAGCAAATCTAGCCCGAGCCTATAAATCCCGCCCATTTGTACGATCGATATATCGACAAGTAACCTCTCTGCTTTTTTTTTTTTTTAAGCATCCTGTAGGCAGGGCTAACATCGCCAAGTCCGGGAAGTGTTGGAAAAGTTAGCGAGTTTGTTGACTAGCGCAATTCTTCATCCCCACCTTGATAATTAAGTTAAGACTACCCCTCCTCAAAGCGACAATCGATATTAGCTTACCGGATAGTTGAATGTTGGCCGAGAACATTTTTAGAGGTGTCCGAGAACTTTAAAATTAGATTTTGATTAGAGTTTTAGTAGATGCTCTAACTCTATTCAAAGATTTATACAGAACTCGAAAGATTTAAGTAAGACACTTGGAATTTTCAATCTCTTTTTCGAAAATTCCTAGTTTAATTAATTTTATTCAATTTTAAAATATAATTTCATTGCAAATAAGAGTCCCTCAATATTTACTTTTGTCTAACTACAAATTTTTGTACAGATATATTAAATTTATTTAAAAATTCTAGTTTGTATGATTATACATTTTTTCACATCAAATTTAAAAAAAGGTTGTAACTATTTAATAATAATTATGAAAATATTTCTGGTACCTATTCAAACTAAAACAAACTTGATGTTTCATTTCAAAATATATTCGAGGTGAAAAATCCCTACTCTTAAACCTCCTAGCATTTTTACTTTCACATAATGATAAAGAAAGTATCGTAATCGCTAACATTTTCATTTGAGATTATGACGAATCTTGACATTCTATATGCCCGTCAACATATAGAATTGGGTCTTGCAGCTGTGTTTGAACCTGTGGCTACAACCGAAATAATTTGACGGATTTTGTTCAAACTTTATATATCGATACTACTCTCCATGGTGATATATTAGGTGTTTTTCTAATGTTGATTATGAGACTCAAATTTAGGATAGTTTACTGATGATTCATTTTTGAAAATTATAAATAATTTAAAAATGGGTCTAACGATTTTATTTAAGGTGAGGGACACGAGACACATGTAGAAGGCACGAGAATACTTGGAGTTTTTTGAAGTTGTTATATAAAAAAAAAATTGGTCAAAATAAATAAAATATTACTCCAGTTTAAAAAAATGTTTAATTTTCTTCACGCGGTGATATCAACAGTTGTTGAATATCTGTCAAGAGCATAGCAGCATTAGATGACAAACTTTTTAAACGAAGAGAAAAAGTTGTCATTAAATTATTGGACACCCCTGACAGATATTCAAGAAATGTTAATATCACGATTTGAAGGAAAATAAAATTTATATTTCTAATGGAGCCATATTTTATTTATTTTGGTCAAAAAAAGTTTTTAGGCATTATAAAAACTGCAAAAAACCCTCACCTTATTTCACGTCCCCTATATCCCCACCATAAGACAAAATCTGGGGAGTTTTTGACATTCGACAAATAACTTAGTATGCTTGTTTTTAGTGAAGACCTTCGATGTTTATTTAAATTTTAATTTTTTCGAAAATGACTAACATTTTTGTTTAAAATGGACACCTGAGGATTGTTTTAAATGATAAATAAGAATATGTGTTCGCTTTCATTAAACATTGTATTTTTTCTCTCAAAATTTATATCTAAAGATTAACAAAATAATAGCTGTTTTTCTGTGGAAATCTCATTAAGGTGTAGTTTACTGAAAAACCTATTTTTGAACATTTTGTCACAAACTATAATATAACATGAGAACGTGAGTACGAACGAGTCGTACGCGTATACTTTTTTATTTCCAAGTTCAAAACATTCATCACTATCATTTTAGTTGAAGTGAAAACTTTCCTGTAATTCCTTTGTGAGTTATCGAATCTTATCTAACAGCTCTAAGCGCTACAAGACCCTCGTGTTTGCTTACATACACAGTCCGAGACCTAGGAACGTAGTTTCTAAGCTACATGTGATATATATATATATATATATATATATATGAGAATGTGTGAGTGTTTTGCAAAACTTCGACCCGCCTCGGTGGCGTAGTTGGCTAACGCGCTAGTCGTGTTGAGCTCGACTGCAGAGGACGGGGAGATCGAGGTTCGAATCTCGTGGGTGGTTTTTACTAAATGGTTTTCCACTCTCCTTCCACGCAAATTCGGGTTCACTTCCTCTAATTCGACCTTTCTAATTCCTAATCCATTAGCGTAATTAGTACTTAAAGCTTATAGCCCGAAAGGGTAGTAAGACGCAGTGCTAAAAAAAATGCAAAGCTTCGTAGGGGAGTTTGGCCATCTTAACAGGTGTGCAAACCGTGCGGCCGCACAGGGCTCACCAATATATGGGCCCCCGCGCTTTCTTAAGTGACAGCAGGGAAAAAACAAGTTGGGGTGAGAAATTTTTGCTTGCGCTCTCGTATAGGTGATCTAGCAAATGCTGCCAAGAGTGTAAAAACAAATTAAAACATAGATCATGTGGTTTGATTTATTGAACAAGTGAAGCGAGCTCTCTGATTTAACCTCATTGACTTGCATTTGTCTGTTAATGGCGGATATGTCTCACGATAACTGATTAACATGTTTAATTAACACTTAGCTTTCTTTTTTTCTTTATGCCTTCATACAGATCAAGTTCATTGGGAAAGAAAATCAAACGAAGGGTTGGGGAGAATTCAACCCTTACATGTTTATAAATACACCTTCTAACATTAATTATTACCGTACATTTATTTACCTTTTAAGGTATTTCCTGACAACTTATATGACTGAAAATTGGTAAACAGGTGCAAACTACTATAATAACTTTAAACAATATTTTATTTTTTATTTTTTGGGGGAATGGGAGGTGAGGCAGATAGCTGGTGGCCCCACAAACGAAGTTTTCCTAGAAACCTACGTCAGTTAGGTGCAACCCTGTTTTCATGGTTATTAGAAGCATTTTATCATTATTTAGTAATTTTATCTTAAAATTTAAGCGGGTAAAAATTAAAATATGTATGTAGGCTACTCGTAAAAAAATTGTACCGCATCAGTGAACACGTGGAATAAATATCAAACTCGTCTACTATAATTCATCTCTGACAGAGATATCTTAGTTTGAATCCTAGCTAAGTGCAATAAAGCTCTTTTTTATCCAAAATATTTTTTTACATTTCCTCTTCACGTAAGTTCGGGCACATTTTCTCTATATTCTACCAACTAAATTGGGTATGGGTACATTGTACCCATGTTTCCTCCCTTTCCCACACGTTTCTGCTTCTTTGCATATGTTAGTTCACTCATACACAACATACATGTATATAAATTGCATATATAGGCCTAATGAAAGCGCAGTTGGAAGTTATGTTTAGTAAAAACAAAATTAATTTTTCGCATTAAACAAAGAAATAATGTATTTAGGTTTATTGCCCCGGCCCCCTCCCCCAGCCCATGCACCAACTCTTAGGGGGAAAAAACACCCTAAATACACCCACCGGAATTCGAGCCCCAACTCCAAATCACCATCAAACTAAATAATATCCACGCCGTCTTTAAATTATGTAAGGGTTTGGGGGCGGTATTTTTTTACGTTTTCTTAGGAGGGGGGGGGGGGATCAGAATGCATCATACGTAAGGTTTTTTTAAATCACTGTTTAGAGTAAGACAAAAAAATTCCTAGAAAATAAAAATATTATTTATAAAATTTCACTTAAATACTGTATATTCCATTTAATTATAATTGGTTACACCTAATTTTACTACAGTTAAAATAATATAAAATTTCTTATATCTCGCTTTATTACCAATTCTAATGTTTAAAAATAATTAATAAACGATTAAAATAATAAAATTTACCAATTCATAAAAAAAATACGTAAGGTAGAGAGAGGGGGGAGGGCCGGAAAATATTTTGATCGCTTACGTGACAGGAGGGGGAGTCGAAAGCCATGAAAATAAAAAGCCTTACCTAATTTAAGGACGGTCACTTAGTCTGCGTGCCCACCAAAGCAGATATCAGAGCACCTGACTGAAATCTTAACTAATACCTTCCAAACATTATGATTAATATATATTCATAGAATAAAAATGTCCAATAAGCTTTAATTTCTGTGAAATTTAGTAGACTATCTATTCACATTTGAAAACATTAGGGCCAAATTAGATCATTTATAAAGAGCTAATTTCGTCAAAATATTTTAAATCTTCGAAATAAAAATGCTTTTTTAAACATTTTACCAAAATGTATCCAATCTTAATTTATGAACCAATGAGCAGTAAACGTATATTTATTTAACACATTTGAGTGGACTTACCTATTATAAAGAAAAAAACATTATCTACAGATGTTAAATTATTAAATCACTTCCCTTAGTTATTATAATAATAAATGGTACGGAACTCCACACGAACTTTCTCGCTCTATTGTTTAAAAATGGAGATATTTACTCAAAGCTCGTAATATATGTGAAACGAAATAATATACACTAACAAACCCAAGAATAAATTGCACTATATTTATGTAAAACATTTATTGAGTCCCGGTTTTAAATTTTATAATTTTAGTTTTAAAGAGTTAATGTCCTCATTTGTATATTTGGATCTATAAAAAGATCAATATTGGGTCCACCAGGGTCAACACTTTGTATTAAAATTTCGACTTTCGGTTAAAACTTATTACATTTTATTAGGTTTTTGAAAAACATGATGAAATTGTAGTAAGGAAGCAATATTAATTTTGACTTTATATTAAAATCTACCAATAATTTTCATATTGAATTCAATTAATTAAATTTTATTAGCTGTTGCACATCTTCATGTCATCGAATTGCTATTAAATTCCTCATTTATAAATTTTGAACAATAAAAAATGTAAATATTGACTAATGAGTCTAAAATGGAGATAGGCCATTGTTTTACAAACATTTCTCCTAAGAGGCTTATGGAAAAATACTATACATTTTTGAGAGACTTACTTATGTTTAATTACTCTATGGCAATGGAGAATTATTGCGTTAAAACTTAAGTATCTCTTTACAACTAAAGCTCACAAAACTGTATCAATATATTTGCCAATATCCCAGAAACTGTTGGTTTTATAAAAAAGTATTCCATTTAAAAGTGTTTTATTATTTTTAATAGTACTACAATTTTGAAATGATAAGTTATTTATTATCTCAAATAGTTGCGAAGATACGGAGATTTCAGCTTCTGTAAAGTACCCTGAAGGTCATTTTCATATAAAAATGAAAATAGCAAGTTTATTTAAAATCTTAATCAACGCCTAAATAAGAATTTTAATCATAATCGTTAGAGCTGATTTTGAGAAAATATTTTTTTTTCTTTTAGCCCTTTATTATTATTATTATTATTAGCACCGCGTCTTACTACCCGTTCGGGTTATACGCACTTACGCTAATGTGTAGTGGTAGGGTGATTGTGAGATGAAATGGAGGACCTACAGTTTAACGTGGAATCCGAACCACGGTGGAGGCCTGGCATTCCCCACATCCCCAAGATGTCTTGTCAGAGGTGAAGGACTGGTTTGGTAATCAGATAAATCTGTGCCGGGACCGAGGATTGAACCCCGGCCGCCAGCACAGAAGTCTGACACCTTACCCCTAGACCGACTAGCCCTTTATTAAACTAGTCTTCACCCATCAACATTTCAGGTAATATAATTTTTTTTACGGCCGCAATACTTTACTTTTAGTCTTCGAAAAGTTTTTATATATATATATATATATATATATGCGTAATAGCTTGAATGTTATTGGTTTTATAAAAATATGCTTCTTATAAAATATTTGTATTATAAATAGATCTACATATTTGTAATGATAAGCAATTTCATATCTCAAATAGTTTTGGAGATGATAAATAAATTATAATTTACGCATCTGAATGAAGTCCTTAAATTCATTTTGCTAGAAATATTGAGGGTAGACATTTTGTTTGGAATATTTATAAATGTTTTGAAATTAAATTTAATAAACTTATTTAGAGCCGATTTTGAGAAAATCGACCTTTTCTCTTAGCTATCCAATTCCAAAAACCCCTCGGAGCAACCCTATGAAAACCCTATATACCAAGTTTTAGCCTGATCGGTAAAATAGTTTAAGCTCTAGTTGGAGGTACAGACAGACAGAAAGACGGAAAGTCAAAAACAACTTTTTCGGATTCAGGGGGGTCATGAAACGTCGAGATTCATCAAAATCTCGAGTTAGATTTTTTTTGATGATCACAATACTTTCTTTACCTGTAAGATAGCGAGAAAGTAAAAATACTGTACCAGAGATACATTTAATATCCACACATTTTATTATTATTATTAGCACCGCGTCTTACTACCCGTTCTGGTTATACGCACTTACGCTAATGTGTAATGGTAGGGTGATTGTGAGATGAAATGGAGGACCTACAGTTTAACGTGGAATCCGAACCACGGTGGAGGCCTGGCATTCCCCACATTCCCAATATGTCTTGTCAGAGGTGAAGGAAGGGTTTGGTAATCAGAAAAATCTTTGTCGGGACCGAGGATCGAACCCCGGCCGCCAGCATAGAAGTCTGACACCTTACCCCTAGACCACCAGGTCACCTACCCCCACACATTTTCTTGGCCTATAGAGATAAGGGGGTTGTGTCCACTAAGCTCCACCCAAAATAACATTCTGACTACATTTTTTCTTGTATGCTTCCTCTCCAAAGTAAATATTTATGGGTGTTTCACTTTCAATTAAGGCGATTGGCCCTTTTCATTCGGCGTGGAAATGCAGAGCCGTGGAAACAAACAGTTATCTTAAAGAATTTTGATTGCTTTCAATTTTCTTTTCGGAAACGGTTTGTTAAGGAATAGAAGCATGTTGATTAAGTTATACTTTTTATATACACACCTACTACGTAGTTTTAACAGTGATCAAATATCGATAAAATTTACATTTTTAAATAGAAAATTACCGGCTTCATAACAAAAAATAAGAAAATCTAACAACTGATAAACATTGATACATTATCTAAGAGGTCATGTTGAAAATTTTAACATAAAAATTTCACTCGTTCTCGAGAAAACTGGTATTTCCAAACGTATAATTTTTCCGCAAGACCTGTTCGGTAGCTAGCACCATTTAAGGTTTCCATGATTCATCTGTTCTTGTTGGTGCGGAAGGATACTTTGGTCGGTAGTGAAACCACGCCTTTCACCCTCCCGCCCACCATCCCAAAAAATGGGTTTTAGACTTGCACTCGACAGGGCCAAGGACCTTAAACATTTTAGCACCGAGCTAACTCTACAGGCTTTTAAGATTGTTGTTTATAGGCCTAGTGGAATTTAGGTAAAAAATATACCTTAGGCATATGAAAAGAATTAAATAAAAAAATTACCGTTGACATTTAAAAAAAATGTGCCTAGAATATTATTATTACAACTCTCCGCACCGGTGGACACACCCACAAAGGCGCTAATGTCGTCAAGTTTAATCTTCCAACGAGGTTCGAGTCCTAGCAGTGTGTATTGAGGTTAGGCTTTCTCTATAAATGATGAGTAGATATACCCTAAATCCTACCTTTATCATCTGTACCTCTTTTGGGTAAAGTTGCCAATATCCCGGGCGGGTAGTAAGACGCTGTGCACAATAAGTAATGTAGGTGTGTGCAGCCCACTTTCATTGAGCCAAACCAACCTAACACCCCTCCAAATGATAAGGTATATAGCTTGGCTATACCCCTATTTTGGTTTCAAGAAAATTTTAGAAAATTCAAAAATATTTCTTTGCAGCCAACATCTATAGAATGTTAGTATTTTATTTGTGTTATTCTTTAAGTATTGATAATATCTATCAAAAGTGACAACTGCAGTTAATATTACTATGTATGAATATATATAATTGTTTTAGTAGGTAACTTAAGATACTATTTTTTACTTTTCTTTCTACCAAAATCATACTATAGTTAAACCGGTTGTTTTATTGTTATTAAGATATAATTATATTTCCCTCGCTAAATCCCTGTTGTTACTTTGAGTAACTAAGGGAGGAGTGTAGGGGACGTGAGAAAAGGTCAGAGTTTCTGCAGTTGGAGCAATATATGTATTTTTTAAATCTTGGTCAAAAAATTGTTTGACGTTAGAAAAAACTGCAAAAACACTGACATTAGCTCCCGTTACCTAGACCAACGATTCTTAACCGGGGTGCCACGAAATGTATTTTGGGGGGGGGGCATCGGAAAAATAGTTTAAAATGCTATTTGCTTATTACTAAAGCCCATTATCTTAAATTTTGCGTTTTGGAAGAAAGAATTCGATGATCGTAATCATGTAAGCTCAGTAGACTCTCAATTTACCGGGGTAATGGAGGGTAGGGGAAGCACGTATAATAAACATCACGGATAGTGCATATAATCTCCATCTGTTTACCATCGCCATTCAAAATTTGTTGCCCTTTGTTTTTACTTATTTATGTGAAAACAGACTTTCCACAGAGTGGTAAATATTAAAAGAAAGCAGCGAAATCAACTCAGAATCGACTCCTGCATGCGAATATCATTAAGTAATACATTCGAACCAATAAAAGACAAATTAGTGTAAAGTGTTCAACAGCAGAGAGAGGTCCCATTAAATACACTGAGGTGAGTTAATTACTGTTTTGTTATTGGTTTGTTATTATAACCAGTAAATGAAGCCATTATTTTAGAATCAATTTTAATGATTAATATGTTAGTAAAAACTAGAGGGCCGCGAAAATATTTGTTTATATTTAGGGGCCACGTGTAATAAAAGGAACCACTGCCCTAGACTCTCTCCGTTAATTATTCCATAGGCATTATGTGGTTTAATGACAGTAAGGGCAGGTGTCATAGGGAATAAAATTGTGCTCCACTTACAGTGTGTGATCAAAATAATTTAATATTTAGATTCGGGATTATCTAGGTTTTTGTGGTACAAATGCCGGCCCTCACTGAAAAATGTTAACCTCACAGTAACCTAGAGGAAAATTAAAAGGGAAACCTTCGATGGAAGATGTGAAAGAGCACATGATTCGAATATAAATATTTATTTAAAAAAGTCATTAATGAAATTTATCGCGCATTTATTTGATTAATGAAAATATAGAGTATCATCTATTGCAGGGCCGTTTTAAGAACATGTGAGGCCCAGGACAAAAAAAAAAGTTGAGCGCCTCCCACCCCCCACTCCTTTTGCATGTCAGTTTTTGTAGATCGACGCCCCCTGGAATGTGAGGTTCGGGGCAATCACCCCCACCCCTCAGATGCGGCCCGGATCTATAGTGCTAAGTTGTTTTGTCAAAGTGTGTGCGCCTCCATGTTTCATAATATATTTTTGGGAGATTTATAAATTTATTATTTTGTCAATAAAATTTGAATGATTAGCCACCAACCAAAAGTACAATTATTTAAATAATAAATAAGTATTGAAAATAATTGTTTGTTATGTGTTGTTTGTAGGCCTATATAAAGTTGATGGGATAGCTAACTAACAGTACAGTATAGAAAATTCAATCATATTTCTTAGCGGCCAACAGTGATAACTTATCACTTTATTATTTATGTTATTTTATAAGTATTGATGATATCTATCAAAAGTGACAACTTCAGATAACATGACTTGATGCATGACTATATTAAAATTGTTTTAGTAACTTTAGTAACTAACTTTTACTGTTCTTCCTACCAAAATCATACTATATATCTTGGGTTCACGGTGCAAACCTATAATAAGATTTAGCCCTTAGGGATGAAATATTTGGACCACCTCGATCGAGTCTATAAGCTAGCACATTATTCATTTTATTTTGGTGTGAGGGGCAAAAGGATGAACAGGTGAGGTTCCTAAGCTGTTTTAGGTTAAATTATAAACTAAGTAGACCTAAATAGATACTGTGATGAACATATAGCTAAGTTAGGGCTATATTATGTAATTATATGTAAATATTTGAATCGGTGGTTGACCTAGCACATATGTAGTTCAAATTTCCCTTCCAAACTTATTTTTAAGATAATTACATTCCTGGTAATAATAATTCATATCAAAGTTCTGGGACTTTTTGTTATGGCTATTCTGAAAGATGTCCCTGCAGTATGCAATGTCAAACACGCTTTTTCATTTACCTTTATATTAAAATATAATACTAAACTATTATAAATTGATTAAAAACCAAGATGCTATTTAAATAAACAGAATATTTTTGTTTGACATTGAAGTAGCTTTGCTCTCAATTAAACACATATTAATGTATTACAGGCAGATAGTAAACGTTCTAAAAAATAGCGACTATATCTTAGAGATTAGTGTGTCTACTCAAAAATAAACGGATGTATGGACAAAATGATATAACATTATTATGAATTGTCAAAAACTGTGTTATCACTTCTATATTCTCTGCGTTTAGGTGTACTTTGCAATACAAAACTCAAGAAGAGTATTAGTTAAATTGTAAACTTATGTATTCAAAAGTTGAATGGAGAGTTGTTGAGTATGGTAGAACTTAAAAACAAAACAAAAAATGTCTTAAATAATTAGTGTATTTTATTTTACTTCGTGACTTAACTCTCAATTTGAACTTAATTCGTAATTAAAACCATCATGTCTTCTATTAATTTATATATAATTCTAATTTTTTGCAACAGTAAAAAAATAACATCGGAAGCATGAGAATTTAAGTTCTAGTTCAGTCCTACCAAAGGCCTAAAAAAACAAAAAACATGTGTTACAGAAGGCAACGTAACAGCTTGACAAACACTAATATTTACACCATGCAGATAAAACCATCTCACAATGTTAGGTTTATTATCATTGAAACTTAACCTTATTGTAAGTAATTTAAATGTATATTTTATGTTTGTAATTTAATGTCCAGCCTAATATTTCCCTGGGTCACCATGTGCCACGTGCTAAACAGAAATAGGAACAACTAATTCCATCGAATAGCTTATAAAAAACTTACTCGCTTGGCTGGGCAAGCTTGTAATAGCATTTTAATGCATATTAATAGCAATGGATGCCAACATTCTGAAAACATAAGCCAATAACCTCAACATTTAGAACCAACACAATTGTTGTGATTTGTTTGTTGTTGTTGCAATATTTAATGTTTGTTTAATTGACCTCATTTTAAAATAGTTCGAAACGAGATCGGGTTATAGTATCCAAAATAGTAGCCAATATGCTAAAATTTCGGGATTGCCATAATTAAATAAGCTAAAAATGTTTTACCTACGTGAACTTGAGGGGGGATATGCCTCTAGAAGTTAATCCACCTTGTTTCCGTGAAAATATATTACACTTGGTCATTCATACTAAAGAAAATATTAAGAGATAAAATCTTGCCGCAATGAAAAATTATGTAAAAATATATTTTTTATAAGTATTAAGTACCTGTAAACTAATACAGAAACAAATTTTCTATATTAAAAAAAAAAGCACTTCGGCGTAAACACACAGCATTAGTGGTGTTTCAATTCGTTGGTTAAGTTGGTCATAAATAGATTAAAATAACTTCAGAACACTGCCACTGTATTACTCAACAAATTCGTAAACAATCTCGTCAATAAAAAATAATAAATACTTGAAAAAAAAAACCTATAAGATGAACGATCCTCTTATTTTTAACGCCAAGAGTAATACACACTCGAACAAAAGCACAGACGTTTCTAAGGTCGAACACAAAACACTTTCAAAATCTGCCAAAAAACACACGTAAAAACTAAACGGAAAAAACAAGATGAGGGACAGAACGTACTCAAGCCATCGCGCATCTACGCACACACCGACACCACCGTACTGGCGGAATTAGGAATGTTAGAGGCCCCGATCAGTGTTCGCTCGGCTCGTTTGTTCCCTAGTTGCGGCCGCATGCCGTAAGAGCGCACTACCAGCGCTTCGTGACAACATAGAGCCAGCCCCGAGGTTACGTAACCAGCTATCACCAGATGTTTCAACCAGAGTTCGTTCAGCGCCACAAGTTTCGGCGGGGTTCTTGATCTGGGATAGCGCGATATTATCTGGTAAGCCAATGATTCTAATCCTCTTTGTGTTCGCGTCCCACACTTTCGAATAAAATGACTACAGGCGGCACATTAGAAGGGATTAAGGAGTCAACACCAGTCGAAAAAAATTTAGTTTTGAATATTAGAAGAAAAACAACTATATTGATGAAATGTAATAAAGATATTCAAGATAACGTGTTTAATACTTTCTTAAAGTAACAATAAAATCAAAAGATTTAGCTTTGAAAATAATTATAATAATGATTAATTTATCAATACCCACTTTGGTGGCCGCATGGGCTAATGCGCTACTCTTGCAATAGACTAGACTGCCAATGACGAGGAGATCGTGGTTCAGATCTCTGACGGGTGGACTGATGGTGGTTTTCACAAAATAGTTCTCCACTCTCCCTCCACGTAAATGTGGGTACGCTTCCTCTAAATATAACCTTCCTAATCCATAAAACCACTAGCGTAATTAGTAGATTATATAAACGTACAACCCGAATGGGTATTAAAACGTGGTGCTAAAGAAAATTAACTAGTAATTTAATGTGAGACTTGAGCGTGTTTGTTTTATTTATCTAATATTAGAATGTAGGCATACATTATAAGGCGACCATCATTTTAGGTTATAGTTCGCTAAGTTACCCCCTTTCCATTTTTTCATTTGATGGCCGCATGAGTTATACATCTTAATTTGCAAGGGTTATAAATGACGTTCTCACATTGAACAAAATTTGGCGACACGTCTTTTAAGGGTTCGCGGCACACAAAGGTGTTGAGGCATACAGGTTAGAAATAACCACTGAGACGGAGTATAATACTCGTAGAAAGGATATTTTGGAAAATACAAACATATTTTTGGAGTTCAATATTGATAAAATTTTTCCTTATAAGTGGTAATATCTTACAGGTATTGAACAGGTATTGAAAGTAACAGTTGCAGATCACGTGACTTGACGTATAAATATATTTAAAATGTTTTAGTAACTTTTATAACCTTCAACAAAGTTTCTTTATATCTAAATAGGATCGTTCCAGATCAGAACATTTACCAAAGGTTCTAAATTTATCGAAATAAATAATCTTGAAGAGGAGAGAAAGTCTGTTCGTGCGCCGCACCATTGATTTCCACTTATTCAAGGTATTTAACGTGCACTTGCCGAACCGACTGAATATATCAGCACCAGTGGCGGCTCGTGTATAGGCACTGCAGAACTGCAGCACCCCCTTTTTCCATTTAATGTTATCGATAACATTTATTATAATGAGTCATTTTTTCTTTAATTATTTTTGTAGTAGAATATATATTCCTTAAGCTTAATGGCAATACTTCAGTAGCCATCCCCCAGTTTATTAAAAAAATACAAATATCTTTGTATGGAACTGTGCGCTTCACAGTGCCAGCGACATGGTGTTTGACTGTTGTGCACATGCGCATACAGGAGGTAGTGGGGAGGAAGGCGAGACTGGCAGGTAGAGAGAGCATTGTTGATCTTGCAGTGCCGGCTCTAACGTGATGGTGCAAAGAAGTTTTTTTTTAACTCAGCGTGTGTTGTGCTTAAAAACCGTGTACCATATTCTTGAATGTGATAAAGTGTAGAAGAGTGTAGAATTAGATTTTTATTCTGCTTCCAGCTATTCTATTTAATTTTTTTTCTGTTCTTTTATTTAACAGAAAGACTAAATGCGCTTGCAGTAGTTTCAATGGAGAAAAATTTCCTGAATTGTCATCCAGAGATCAAGGAGAAAATTATTGAACTTTTTGCGCAAATTAAAACAAGAAGAATGGATTTAATTTTTAAATCAATATATCAAGCTTGAACTGTAACAATTTAAGTTAAAGTAAGTAAAAGCTGTTGTTGTTTTTTGTTAAGATTTTATCAAGTTCCTGAATAAATTTTCTTTGTATACATGTTTTTTTTTTCTTTTACACAATTTTAAAACAAATGCTAAATATTTTCTGGAACAGAACCCCCACTAATTTTAGCTACGATCAGCACACTGATCAGCCACTGATCAGCACACGACTTATAAATTAACTTACATCTAAAAACAGACATGACTTCCAGTCCCCGGCTGTGAATTCATCATTGCGAAAGGAAAAACCCACATTTCACCAATGATATATTTTTTTGTCCTTGCCGTGAATAGAATCCGAAACCCTCAAATTACTAAGCAGACACGCTACTATCTAAGCTAAGGTGTCGAACTTCGCTATTTTAAAGGTGGCTAGCATGGTAAAAGCAGGATTAATGTACCTTAGTAATGTAAAGAATATTTTTTTCATACTAGTTAAGAAATTTTATGGCATTAGCCTGCAATTTAGCCATATCAACCAAGCATCTTCCGTCTGTTGGTGAAGATGGTGCCAACTTGTGCGTATAAGAGGTGACATGTGGTCAGCACAATGCCCTCCAGCCATTAATCTTAGTCTTCTAGACCGGAGCCGCTACTTTTCCATTCACGTAGCTTCTCATTTGTCCTCACGAGTCTGGACTGACCCCGTTCCAGACCCACTGATTTACTGAAAAATCTGGAAGCACCGGGGATTAAACACGGGGCCTCTGGATCTGTAGCTAATAGCTCTGACCACTAGACCACAGAGGGGATCACTTTTTCCATGAACAATGTTTAAATATTTTACTAATAAGGCACAGACATTTTGGTAACTATTTTGTTTGAAACGGGGCCCCCAAAATTATATTGACTCAGGTCTCCTGAATATTCTGGGTGAACCTAACTACAAATCGGATTCATCTAATCTGGGTTGGCGGTGATTGAAAGATTAGGCCTCGAATTCTAGGCGGGGTATAATTATTGTTTTGCAATGAAATATGGGTCAATATACATTTTTACTAGAATGTGAATTGCTGCGTCACTCAAAATGATTTTACTTTAAATTTTCGATGAACATATGAATCAAGTTGAGAGAAATACACGGCTACCAATGGGATCATCCTCTAATTTTTGTGTGGTCAATCTTCCCTCAAATGTAAGACAAGTTTTACAACACTGGTTAGTCGATGTTGCCAGTTGCTTCTTCTTACCGCAACACACCACCTTCCGACATAACCGAGAGCGAGGAGATTTGGCAACAGTTGACTGAGAGATTTAGAGCTGCAGTTTCCAGGAGTAGATTGGGCCGCTAAGAAACCGGGACGTATCCCAGTGAGCTGGTTTGATTTGGGCTGGCGCAATTACTTTAAACTACAATAAAGCTAGCCATTTGATCTTGAATGGTGGTTTTCATTAAATTTTAATCAAACATTCCAGTGGACGGATTTGAGGGTGCCCAGAATAGGCCTACATCATTGAGTGAAGATTTTATACGATGAAATTAAATATAGAACCACCCCTTTTATTTTATCAATCCAACTTACCACCTGTTCAGGTTATACGAATATATGATAATTATTTTAATGGGGTAGGGATTAGGTAGGAAACATTTTTAAGGCGATATACTCGTATTTCCAGAGAAGGATTGTGAGAAACCATTTAAGAAAAATCATCCTCAGTAGACCCAACGGGAATTCGAACACCAATATCCCCATCATTGGCAGGTTGGTCTAACATGAGAGTGACGGCTTAAACCATTCGGCCACAAAAGCCGATGTTCTGTTTGTTGTTTCTAGGTTTCTTGGTTTCAAATTTACTTAAGACAAAGTTTAGGGAACACTGACTGCTACTAGCTTTGTAATGTACACACATAGTGGGTGGAAGATCGTTTTATAAACTTAAATAAATTTAAAAAAAATAGACCCACATTTATTGTCTAAAAATTTTAGAAGTTTTTTGCTCATGTCATTAGAAAGTATGAACTGATATTATACATGGACTGAATATCTACGTTATTATTGATAATCTATCTGAAATTATTTAGGGATTAAGAATAACATAAATAATTAATCTTACCACTTAAACATAGATTCAGCGGTGTATCTTAATGTCGTCATATTTGTGGTCGCGGTCCGCTTAAGGCCTTACAGTCAGGTCCGTGAAGTTGGCAACACCCATAACGCCACAAATTCGGAAACTTATACCAATATGTTTGAAGAATTTGTGCCACTACAATATCTTATTCTCATAATTTATACCGCCATAATTTTTGCTTGAACATCAAAAAGCTTTGGGTGCTTCCATCTTCACGTAGCAGCACCCATAATGGTACAAATTATGAAACCTTCAGCGCTTGGAAAATTTTAGGGTGGCTCACCTGTCAGCATGATCTGAATATAACAATATATATGTTAACAAATTTAATCTAGGCGCTCATTCACATTTTTTAGACATAACATCGCGTACCAAACCAAAACATATTGTATTATAGTTTTTGGAAAAGAAAAATTAAACTGATTTTTTTGCGCTGTTTCTTCACCCCTCATACGCGAACAAAAAAGATTAGAAAATGCTACAAGACGGGTCAAATGTTGCCCACTATTCTTTGTTTTCGTTGTGTTTTGAGACCCAAACGGTCCCAATATCGGCAACCCTTATTTGTATATCTCTCGAGATAGCCTTTGATCCGTAATAAGATATCGATATCACTTTACCCTCCTTGGTGGTGTAGTTGGCTAAGCGCTAGTTTAGTGTTGAGCTAGACTGCCGAGAACGGTGATATTGAGGTTTGAATCTCGGTCGGGTGTACTGGGGGTGGTTTTTCCTAAATGGTTTTCCACTTTTTTCCTCCACGCAAGTGCGGGTTCACTTCGTCTCAATTAAACCTTCCCAATTCCTAACCCATTAGCGCAATTAGTACTTAAGCGTATAACCCGAGAGGGTAGTAGGATACGGTGCTTAAAAAAATCACCTCGCGAGATAATCGCTATTTCATCTATATCAATAGCTTTGTAATATCGACATTCACCTCGCGAGATAATCGCTATTTCATCATATCAATAGCTTTGTAATATCGACATTCATCTTGCGAGAGTCGCTATGTAGTCATATCGACAGGATAGCTTATGAAGGATCCAGGTTAACCATAACGAAATAAATGATTAAAAACTGATTTTTTTTCCCTTACTCGTCAAGAAATGTTTTCCCCCTCGTAACAGACGAGACGAGGCTCTTTCCAAGCCCTGCCTATACCAATATTTAGTGCATGGATCCCATAATCTCTGCCGACTTCACGGACTTCTGCCAGTTCTCCACTCCTGCAGTAGACAGACGCGCTAATGACTCAGATAAAGTGTCGGACAAGGCGACGTGAGTTCGAGACAAGGTACCCCCAAGGGGGAAGTTGGGAAGACTTCTGAAATAACGAGCCAAAGAGAGACGGTGTGTCCCAGGGGAGACACGCTGACCACTAATAGCCTCGCGCATGCCACTCACACAGGTCTCTAGCTGCGAGCAATATCCTCAATACCATCATCTCTTCCTCAAACAGCTGCCCAATCAACTCGCAGAGAATTTGTCGGTTTGAGTCTTAGCTCGATCTGTAACGATGACAACCCCAATTTAAGTTATATAAATAAAATATTGCAATCGGGAAAATGTTTGACATCCGCTTCGGTGGCCACGTGATCTAACCCGCTACTCTAGTATTGGACTAGACTGCTGAAGATCGGAGTTTGAGCTCAGTTGGGTGCACTGAGGGTGGTTTTCCCTAAATGGGTGTCCACTCTACCTCCACGCATATGCGGGTGAATTTCCTCTAAATTAAGCCTTCCTAATCCAAAATATATTAGTGTAATTAATACATATGCGTATAGTCCGAACAGGTTCAAGACGTGGTGCTAAAAAAAAGTATGACGTCAATATTATGATGGATGAATTTTTTTTAAAAACTAAAATCCAATTTTTAGAATGTCAGACTTTAGTAAAACACCTAGTTTTAATGGACATGGGGGAGGAAATGGGGTATTATTAAATTTAATTATTAGTACTTCAGTTGTTTTTTAATTTACTATTGAATATAGTTGTTTTGTAAAACCTATATACTTCTCATAATGAGGCGTATGTGAAGGTTACGCGTGTTTTCGGTTTCTGTTGATGGCGTTATTTACATCCCCACCACAGGCACGAACTTTAAGCTCAATTTCCGCATCCTGATATTATTTGCTTTATCCCCCACCCCTCTTGGTTCTTTTTTTTTCTTTTTTTCACTTTCCCAATATTTCATGATTTTCTATTTTCAAATAATTTAAAAAAAAACACATTTAAAAAACTTACCTCGATCCACCAAACATCGGCTCGTGACCCATAGCTTGGGAACAACTGATCTAAATGTTTTTATTTGCCACTTAGCTAAAAAAAAAGAGTGGGTTTTACACGTCTATTTCTCCTAATGTATGTCTGCCTGGGACCACAGGCAACACAGGCTAGTGCATTTCATTCAAACCTGATATTTAAAATATATTTAGTCATAGCCTGATGTGGAATTGTAATTATAATTCTAGCTATACAATTAAGGATGGTTTACTAATAGCTGATTTTTGAAAATTATAAATTTTTCAAAAATGGCTCTAACTATTTTATTCGAAATGACTATCTGATGGGTGTTTAATATGATAAAAACACCGTATACTTCTTTACAGGAGTAACATTCATTCGGGAAACTTTGGACTAACAATCAATTTTTGACAATTTTGCTAAACACTATAGCAGAATATTTATGATAAAAGGTGACCTGGCGGTCTAGGGGTAAGGTGTAAGACCTCTGTGCTGGCGGCCGGGGTTCAATCCTCGGTCCCGGCATAGATTTATCTGATTACCAAACCCTTCCTTCACCTCTGACAAGACATCTTGTGAATGTGGGGAATGCCAGGCCTCCACCGTGGTTCGGATTCCACGTTAAACTGTAGGTCCTCCATTTCATCTCACAATCACCCTACCATTACACATTAGCGTAAGTGCGTATAACCCGAACGTTTTGTAAGACGTGGTGCTAATAATAATAATAATAATAACTTATGATAAAGTATGTACGATTTTATAGTACATTTTATGTTATTGGTTGATACTAACGCCGCTATGCTCATGACAGATATTTAACAACTGTTGTTATCACCATGTGAAGGAAAATCAAACTATGTTATTACTGGAGAGATATTTTATTTATTTAGTCAAAATTTGTTTTGCTATAAGAACTGTAAACACTGACTTTTGACTAGCGTCCTCCTAATCTCCCACCTTAAATGATACAAGTGGCATTGAATGTGTTTGGTCAACCTCACGGGTTGTTAAGACAATCGTGTGCATCATGCAATCCAACAAAAGGAGCAGACATGCTTCAGGGAAGAGTCTCATTACTCGTCTACAAGGACAGTGACACGCGGGCCAGTTATACTAGATGACTGGCTGCAAGGGGGTTTCAAAACAAATGTTCTCACGTGAGGAACTATTGGCAGGCTCATGACAATTCACAAGGGGATGCTAGTCTATTTAATGTCTTGACCTGAGGTGGGATTAGGTCAAAACAATCTTGTAACGATTCATATGGAAGGTCTAACCTATTTAGTGGCTCAAGTTGAAGTTGCAACGAATAGCGTCAGCGAACCATTTTGCGATTGTAATGAGCTTATTCACCCCTGTAACTGTAATGTGATAAAGGAGGTAGGAGGGAGCAGTACTCAAGTGCACTCAAGTGTTCAGGTAGCAAGACACTCGTGAGTAGTCTAATGAGTGCGTTTGGGACTAGTTAGGTTACACTAAAGCCATGGACACGTAAATCTAGTATCATGTGTAAACTACATGTATATATAGATGTGAAATAGTTGTACTAATGTGTGTACGTCGGTGACCTGGCAGTCTAGGGGTAAGGTGTCAGACTTCTATGCTGGTGGCCGGGGTTCAATCCTCGGTCCCGGCATAGATTTATCTGATTACCAAACCCTTCCTTCACCTCTGACAAGACATCTTGTGAATGTGAGGAATGCCAGGCCTCCACCGTGGTTCGGATTCCACGTTAAACTGTAGGTCCTCAATTTCATCTCACAATCACCCTACCATTACACATTAGAGTAAGTGCGTATAACCCGAACGGGTAGTAAGACACGGTGCTAATAATAATAATAATAATAATAATAATAATGTGTGTACCCTTGAGAGAAATTATATATAATTTGTAATTAGTAAACCACGCTACAAAGTTATATATTCAGGACAATCTTGAATTCACAAGGAAACCATGACCTGTTTATTGGCGCGACTTGAAGTGAGATTAGGTCAAAACCATTTTGTGAAAATTCATGAGGGATATCTTGCCTTTTGAAAATTAACAAGGGAGCTTTATTCAACTTATTGGTTCAACATGGAGTAAAATGAGACCAAAACTATCTTGTGAAGATTTACAAGGGAGCTCTAGCCTATTTAAGGGGATTAACTCTAAGCTTTATTAGGTCAGAGAGCACTATTATACTGTCATATTTATTTAATAAGTTATGTGATAAAGTAAATATTATGCAACTTTGATGATCAATCAAAAATATTTTACCAAAAATATATATTTCCCCAATCTAATTTAACAGTATGAAAATAATTCTTTACATTTTGGCACAAACTCTACACTTGAATAATTTATAAAGTGTGTCGGTTACCGGTAAACCAATACCTTAACTCGGTTGGTAACGTGTCTGCCTACCGAGCTATGGGTCCCAGGTTTGATTCCTATTATAGACGAGAAATGTATCATTCGTGAAATGTGGGTTTCCCCTTTCACGCGAATGAATAAATAGCTGGGTGTTTTGTCTATTCTAGATTTAAATTAGCTTATATAAGTCGTGTGTTAATATAATCAGTCGATTCAAAAATTGTATAGTACGTTAAATAACCCAAATAAAATAAATTCCTAAATTATTATTTTTAGCAGCACGTCTTACCACCCACTCGAATTATACGCTTATTTACTAATTACGTTAATAAGTTAGGGATGAGGAAGGCTGGATTTTTAGAAAGTGTACCCGAATTTTCATGAAAAGAGAGTGGGAAACCGTTTAGGGAAAACCGCCCTCAGTATAACCGACCGGGATCGAATTTTGATCTCCCCGTCATTGGTAGTCTAGTATATTGCGAGAATGAGCCTTAGTTCACGCAGTCATCGAAACGAGTAGTTAAAAGTTAAAGGGAAAAGTTTCTAGACTAACAGTTATCAAACCTTTTGTCTTTAGGAGCCTTTTATATTTTTAAAAATAATATGAAGCCCCAAAAAGCTTTTGTTTAGGCCTAAGAGGGTTTTTACCTATAAATGTTTACCACATTATAGTTTAAAACTTTGAGAAATTTTGTATATTTAATTTTAATTATAAATAAAACCATTATTTGTTAAACATAGCAATAATTTTTTTCCAAAACAATTTTTTTTGTGAGTACAGTAGCTTTATTCAATATTTTTTGCAAATCTCTTTAGTATCTGACTTTAATAGAAGACAACTTCTGTATTCGCATCTTCTGCATTCAATCTGTCGCAGTATGTTGTTTTAGGTGACCTTGTGGTCTAGGGGTAAGGTGTTGGACTGCTGTGCTGTGGTCCGGGGTTCAATCCTCAGCCCCGGCACATATTTATCTGATTGTCAAACCCTTCCTTCACCTCTAATCAAGACGTGTATTAATCACAACTTGTGAATGTGTGGAATGCCAGGCCTCCACTGTGGTTCGGATTCCACGTTAAACTGTAGGTCCTGCATTTCATCACCCAATCACCCTACCATTACATATTAGCATAAGTGCGTATAACCCGAACGGGTAGTAAGACGCGGTGCTAATAATAATAATAAGTTTTAATTGGAACCTATCGCACGCCGACCCGCCACATTGAGTAGGTTTGATGGTTGCCTATCTAAGTTCACGTTGGGGGCTTGAGTTTTGCCAAGCCATGTGATGCCAATGTGACGTGCACAAGTTCATGTTTTGAACCCAACATGGCAGAATACTATTTTTTTTTTAAATATATGTGAATGTAAGTGTGCCATTACATGATATCTAAACATTTTGAAAACTTATCAAGAAAAAAAAAAACAGTAAAAATATTGGTAGATAAATTGGAAACAAACTAATGTAGGTGTCACATTTATGTTTTATTTCCTTCTAGAAGTGTGACAAAGACAACTCTTTTCGTAAAGAGAAAAATTAAGTTTAAAAAAAAATATAAGCGGAAGTTAAAAGAGGTTGGATTACTGGTATAATTATATATATATATATTAAAATACTTGTCGGGTGCCCATGTAAATGAAGCTATGTATATTGAAATCAGAATGTTGTATTGTTTGACTTGCATGATCAACGTTGTCTCTATATCTGTACTATAAAATTTCATCCAACCTATTAATAAACGTAATATAACCTAAAGGGAAAAATACAGAAGAACAAAATTTTATTATTAAGATATTTTGATAATTTTTTTCTCCAATATTCCGTATGCTTTCAAACACATTAACCATTTTAAGTTTTAAAATAATTTAAAGTACAAGCAATATCCTTTGTAATTATTTGAAATAATTCACGCATAAGAATAATGATATAAAAAGGGTAGGATTTGTGGTGCATATTAGTTAAGCTCATTTTTAAGTCTCAATCTTATTCAAACAAAGTTGTTATTAATATTTTAATTAGTACATTCGACAGTTGTGGGATTAACTGCCTAGGCTAAGGGGGGCAAATAAATAGGATGATTTAGGGGAATGTAAACATGCATTAGCGTAGAAAGAGAATTGGACAAATACAATAATACATTATGTGTGAGGAAAAAACCTTTCAGTTTACCCCACCGGTATTTCCCGACCTTCCTCTTAGTAGTGAGCCGTTGTTGTACAACACTTGTATAACTATGGAGGAACTAGCGTTTAAGTCATCATTCTCATTATCAACTGTTTGCAGCCTGTGGCCAGGTCAGTTTAGTCAAATGCCTCCATCCTCCTCTATCCATCCACCATTCTTCCTCCTTTAATTGCTTCCATTATCCTCCTCTTACACACTTTATGTTTTCTGCTCCTCCCATCTCTTTCTTGCCCTCCCTTGGGGTATTTTCCCTACATACTTAATTTCCTTCACTTTCTTTGGCATCCTCTCTTTCTAAATCCTCATTACATGCCTATGCCATCTCATTCTTGTTTCCTCTACCATTTCATGTACTCCCTGTACCCCCTCTATTCCCGGGGTAGCTTCATTCCTAAACTTGTTTCTCCTCGTCACAGCTAACATGCTCCTCACAAACTTTATTCCCATGGCCTCCACTTTCCTAGTATCACATTCAATATCTGTGTTTCTGCTGCATATGTGACAATGGGTACAAAGTATGCCCTGTACAACACTTCAAGGGCACTTCTCTTCTCCATAGCAGGTATCTTACGCAACTATAGAACAACTCTCCCTGCTGTCCTCTTCTCATTGGAGTGAGATATTCAATCCACATTAATTGCTGCCGTGACATAATATATATCTATAGACGAACCTTTTCCTGCACATCCGTATGACACATGAGTGGCGGCACCGCCTTGCGCTAGCGATTTCCCTTCCAGCCGCCTTCATTTTCCCTCTTAGCATCTGCCGACCGTGATGTCATTGGCTTGGAATACATTCATCATCTCTACCCTCTCACATCACTCATAGCTCGCGATGACTTGAAGTATCCTCATAGATTGCTTCCCGCCCATTGATCTCTTGCCGCCGTAGTTCCGCTATTTTCCTGACATTGCAACCCAAGGGCGCATGCGCTGGGGAACACAATACATGTGCGAGCGATTTTCCAAGCTCAATCCAAATACATCTGAGCACAGGATTAACACATAATTTTAGTATAAGTGGTGCACATTCATAGATAAAATTACTCATATTTGTATATCTATCTTTATTAATAAAATGAAGAATTTGTCTGTCAAGAGCATTACTTGATATCTACTTTACGTAGAGGTCTGAAATTTTAATACTAGTATCCCCTGTACAGTACCTCGAAGCTGGAATTTTAAAATTTGGATTGGATTTTTTAAACTGATTAAAAACTGGGCCAAAATAAATAAAATTAAGAGTTTTTCTGTCTGTCGGAAGCAAATAAAAGCGTTGACAGGGGTAACCACGCAATCCATTTCATAGTTACCCCTATCAACGCTGTGAACTTTTGCTAGTGTTAAATATATTTGAAAAATAGCTAATAGACACGGGAATCTAACGTGGGCTTTATTCCCGTATGCATGATTCATTTTTTAAAACTTTATTTCGTTTATATTATACTCACCCCTCTGAATGGGCCATCCTTAAATTACTTAAGGGTTATTTTGGGGGGAAGAGAAAGGGTTAGGCATTTTCTTACGTTTTCTTAAGGGTGTATGTCAGAATCCATCTTACCTAAGGTTTATTATCAATGTTTATAGTAAGACAAAATATAGGTTTTTTTTTTGTCGTCATAGAGTAAATATATTAATGTAAGATTTCCCTTATATTTCATTTATAGAAAAAATTGCAATTAAATTATTCTAAAATTTCACATCATTCGATTTATTATAAATCCTTATGTCTAAGAATAATCAAATGATTAAAATAATCTAACTTAACAAAAACTTAACTTTAAAAACTACCCTAAGATAGAGGGAGGAAAAGAAGGGTTACTGAAAATCAGCTCGTTTCCAACGACTTTCTAAACATATTTGCAGGGCTATGACACTAAGTTTGATGAAAAAGAGCTCTATATTCAGCCTTCCTCTAACAAATAAACTGATTTCTGTTATACCCTCACAATAGAACAAGCAGCTAGCTTTCCTCATTTACCTTGAGATAAGAAGTTTCATAGTTTCATTTCCCCTCTTTCTTATTGACATGACAAAGTGTGTGAACGGCGAAAGGGAGAGATTATTCAGGACAGAGAAGTAGTTCCATAAAACGTATTTTTATGTATTTTAAACCGTGTGACCTGACAGCGATTGATGATTTTTCGCCGACAGAAAAGGAACTCTCACATCGGCTAATATAGCCTGTTTGCGGGAAACGGGGAGTTTGGAAAGCAAAATAAAAGAAATGTCACTCATTTTAAACAGGGAGAATATACCCTGCTTGGAGGTCGAGTCCCGGTCTCACAGGTCAACGTTCACAACATTTTATATGTGAATATTCTTGCCACTCACAAGTTAATATCGAAATTACTTTTTTTTATTTTCTTTACCATATTGAATGTTAAAAAAACCAACACGTCAAAGACAACTTAGGAGCTATTCATCTTCTTGAAAATTATTTGAGCTTTAGATTTGTTTTTTCCTCATTCAGTTATATTTCATAAATGCATTCAATATTTTTTATTATGGTCATTAATAACTTCGGCACCCGCCTCGGTGGCGTAGTTGGCTAACGCGCTTGTCGTGTTGAGCTCAACCCCTGAGGATGGGGAGATCGAGGTTCGAATCTCAGTCGGGTGAATTGGGGGTGGTTTTTCCTAAATGGTTTTCCCCTCTCCCTCAATGCAAATGCGGGTTCACTTCCTCTAATTAAACCTCCCCAATTCCTAATCCATTAGCGTAATTAGTACTTAAAGCGTATAAACCAAACGGGTAGTAAGACGTGGTGCTAAATAATAATAACTTCGGGAATAAAATGATGTCTTAAAACAATATTTCGAGACCTTCTTGATAGTATTATTTTGTATTTACTTTCTATAATAAGGTAAATTCACTTCTTTTTTTTTAGTAAAGCGTCTTATTACCAGTTCAGATTATACGCAGATGTACTACAGTAGCCCCATGGCTTCTTTGGTGCTGATTGACAGCTCACAGCTGACAGCTTTGAAAAGTTACCAGACAAAATTATGTATCCCTACGCTGAACCATATGATCTGCAAAAACATGTGTTTAGCAGCTGTCACTTTTGACAGTCAAAATTTAGGTATATACCTAAATGTTGACTGTGAGAAGTCAGCTGTGAGCTATCAGTCAGCACCAAAGAAGCCACGGGGCTACTGTAGTTGCACTAATGTGTTAAGAGATCAGAAAGATTGAATTTTAGAGGAATCGTACCCACATTGGCGTTGAGAGAAAGGGGGAAGAAAACTTCTCGTATTTAGGAAAGATTACTCTCAGTAGACACAAACGGGATTTGAACACCAATCTCCTGATCATCGGCAACCCTGTCTATTACAAAAATGATGCCTTAAAGATCAGTGGTATTCAACCTTTTTTTTTTTAACGTACCCTCAGATATAATTCTTCTTTAGCTTAGTTCCCCCAAAGGTTTTTCTGCATAGTATAAAATATATATATTCTATAATCTGCATCTTAAATAGATAAGATAAATTAAGTCAAAAATAATGAGAAATATATAATAAACTATATATATTTTTTCAAACTTTACATAGCCTCTAAGATGTCTTCACGTACCCCCGGGGGTATGCGTACCGCAGGTTTAGTACCACAGCCTAAGACCATTCAATTACCAAAGTGGGTTAGCTATATATAATTACTTTGTGTTAATACACTATGAATATTATATATATAGTAGCACAGCGTCTTACCACCCATTCGGGATGTACGCCTATTTAGTCTAATAATTACGTTAAATAGTTAGGGATGAGCAAGTTTGAATAAAGTGTACCCGCATCTGCGTGTATAAAGAGTGGGAAGCCATTTAAGGGGGGGAAAAACCCACCCTCAGTACACCCGACAGGTATCGAACTCCAATCTCCCCGTCATCAGAAATCTAGTCTATTGCAAGAGTGATGATGCCTGAGGGCTTAGACCATACGGCTATAATTTTATTATTATTTAATTAATTTATTTGAGGTACTTAACTTGCACTTTTTGAACCGACTGATTATATCAACACACAACTTATAAACTAACTTAACTATAGAATGAACACAACACCCATCCCCCGATCGTTATTCATAACTGTGAAGGGGAAATCGACATTTCACCAATTATACATTTTTAGGCCATAAAGGGACTCTTAGCTCAGTAGACAGACACGCTAACGACTGACCTAAGGTGTCAAACTTATAACATAGCTAAATTGTTGATTTTGATAGCTAACAATTCACGAATTCACAATTCATGAACCACCTCTCTTTGGCCTGGTAAAACCCGCAATAGATTGTATTATCGGTGATGGGGAGGTCATGGTTCGATTCTCAGCTGGGTGCAACGCTTTTCTCATTCCTCCTTCACTCTAAGGCCCGGTGCCCACGAGCGACGTGCGTCATATTTGGAGTGGCGTCGTGTGACGACGCTGCGTCTCAGTATTACTTTGATTCGAATGAGGGAGTTCACACGGGACGCGAGGTCTGGCGTTGAGTTGGCGTCATTGTTGCGTTAAAACTAGTGACATGGGTCTCTGCAAAACGCGGTGGTGACTACCGCTCAGCGTTCTGTCAGTACGGCCGATTCTATAATAGCGGTTTAAATGCTGCAGTTGTTGCTTCCATTTGTGAAGAATGGTTTAAAAATGGACATTGTACAGGCAAACTGTATTGCAGTACTTATTTTGTTGGTGGAAACTCGCAAAAAACAAAAAAAACTCGTCAAAAGAGACGTTGGTGGACTCACAACACATTATCGAACCGTCTCTATAAACAGGACAGTTTCATATTATGTTTATGAATCACAGAATGTACCCAGATAAGTTATTTTTGTACTATATTTATTATTAGCACCGCGTCTTACTACCCGTTCGGGTTATACGCACTTACGCTAATGTGTAATGGTAGGGTGATTGTGAGATGAAATGGAGGACCTACAGTTTAACGTGGAATCCGAACCACGGTGGAGGCCTGGCATTCCCCACATTCACAAGATGTCTTGTCAGAGGTGAAGGAAGGGTTTGGAAATCAGATAAATCTGTGCCGGGACCGAGGATTTAACCCCGGCCGCTAGCATTTTTGTACTATAGAATGTCTCTGGTTTCATTTGATGAACTGTTTGGCTTAAGAATGAAAATATTGTAAACGTGATAGTATCTTGAGGAAGAGTATTTATTATTGCTGCTGAAAGACGTGATATGACATTGAGGCACAACTGCCTGTTAACGCCTGGTGTAGTTTGATTCGCGTTTCTACCGCCAGGCGGTTTTAACGCCTCCAGAGGTAGCGGTCAAAACGCTGGTCTAGACGAATCCTTATTTTCTAACTTGATAACAAGGGTTTCATTCAAAGGCGTGGTTGCTAGCGTTTTAACCGCTAATGTAGAATAGGCCTACCTGTGAAGACCTAGAGTAGTGCACACGAACTGCGTGCGTCAATGTGACAGTAATCAGTGTACAGTCAGAATGGAGGACGAAATAGACACATCACTTTTTATCAATGAGGTGCGGGACGGACCTGTCATTTGGAAGTCGACCATTGAAGAATACCACGACAGAAATACAAAGAAAACAAGCAGCATGGATGGAAATATGCAAGACGCCAGATCCAAACACTGATGAAATGGAAGCCATAATCCTAAAGCAACTTGGCGAGTTAGTAGTGGATGAAT
>CABEEJ010007298.1:10396-32005 GCA_901482245.1 Timema douglasi | reverse complement strand
AGGGAAAATAGGGAGGGAAATAACCAGATGAGACTAGCAAATAATGAAATATGCCACAAAATAGTGAATCATGAAATATGCAACAAGAAGTAAAACCGTTGAGTCAAGCAATATCTACTGTAGCATACTTGGTAGAGTGCTTGACCCAAACTCAAGTTTTCACAAGTTCAATCTCACCACTGTTGCAATATTTAATTTTTTTCACTGAATTTAAATCACGTTTTAGTAATTTGAATTCCGTAAGATATTATTTTATTCTCGCGATTATTTTTAAAACATATATACGCCCTAAAAATTTGTACTATTACGAATAATAATTAGCTTGTTTAGCCTTATTTTAAAATGTGTACAATTTTATGTCATATAACCCATTAATTTAATTTTTAAATAATCACCTACATACAAAATTTCAAAATTCATGTAGGCCTAGCGTTTTTAATTTACTACCTTTTAAAATTATTTTAAGGACTATTATGTTAGTCTACGTAGACTCAAATACCTTGTATGCTTACTAGTACGATCATTTGAAATTAAAGTTTAAAGCCTGATCAATTTTTTTTAAATGTAGATATTAGGATTTGAACACGCGAATTTTAGGCCATGTGATGGTTATGTTGCCGACTCAACTAAATTGACGGATAAAGAAATTTGAAAAAACTAGAATATATAATTATGTTTTCACCCAAACAAATGTTTTTATTGAGGACTTGCATAAAGTGTAGAAAGCAATCATATTTTTTTCTTATGTAGACTTATTTTGTACAGTGGTAGGTTAATTTCAACAAAATCACTCTCAGAAATCTGCAACCAAAGAGGAGGATGGAATCAATTTTTTTATTTTATTGCCTATTCGACAGACAAGGCCTGTCTCGCACGGTGTAAGGCTGTCGAGTAGAATCGTGTGACGTCAGTTTTCGCAGCGCATATCACACGATCGAATAGAATCGAAAATAACGATGTTAGGATTGTTTTTTTGAAACAGTGGAGAAAGAACAGCACATTAAAAAAAAATTAAACCTATGAGAATTATATCCACTTCAAACAAATTGAACAAATTTTGATGGCACCAAAACTGAAGATAGTGAAATAACACATGGCATACGAGTTCCCAGCTGTAGTGGACGTTAAAGAAAAATAGTTTGTTTGAACAGTACACATTTAAATGTCATTTAGGTTTAAAATTGATGTTCTGTTTTGTAGTCTGATAAGGTTTTATGGTTTAAAGCTATTTGCTTTCCAGTGGAAACTTAACATTTTCCTTAGATAAAGTATAATTTAGACTATTACTTCTTTAATACATATGAATCAAACTTTATTTTGCTTGTTTTTACAATAAATTATCTGGTTCACAATCTAAATATACAAGTAATTCCATAGAATAAGCCTAATATTAAAAACAAATAAACATAAGTTAAAAATAAACAAAAATGTGTATTTTTGGAACACATGTAACATCCGTTACAATGGAAAAATAACTTAAAATAATTATAGTTGCATTTATTTATTTAAATAACCAACCCACTGTGTTCATAGGTTATAGACAATACATTTCAGTTAGAAAAATGTCTTACATCAAGTGTAAGGACTGAAATATTCAAAGGAATACTCATTTTACCCTTACCTCTTCCCCTGCAAGTAACATCCGTTACACTTCTGAATCAGCGATTTCTCTCATGACATACACAACTATGGCATACAATTTTTGGAGCAAGGAAGTTTGATGTAAAAGTATTTAAGAATCCTATTTGAATGATCGTAGCAAAATTGTTTGCAATGAAATAATTAAATATATGAAAGAAAATGTAACATCCGTTACAAATGGAATTTTACTGAAGTTATTTAGCATAAAAGTAATTTGGTCTAAAGCCAGTTGGACTAAAGTCATTTGGACTAAAAGTCAGTTGGCCTAAAAATCATTTGGCCTAAAGACAGGTGGCCTAAAGTCATTTGGTTTTGGTTTAAAATTCAGTTGGCCTAAAAGTCAGTTGGCCTAAATTCATTTGGCCTATAGGGAATTTTGAATTTAAAAAATTCTATGTTAATTTCGCTAGGAGTCTCAAAAGTCATTTGGCCTAAAAGCCAGTTCGCATAAAGTCATTTGACCTAAAATTATTTTGCCTAAAATATAATGTTAAAACCTTCGGGTATCTTCGTAAAATAAGCACTGTTAGTTTTTTCATCCGATTATAAATAGAAAATAGCACAAGTGATGGTAAATGGTTTTAAGCTATTTCTAAGAACATATACTTTATTCAAAGTCAGACTTACTTTACTTACTTACTCTTTGGCATTAAAAACTCGAAAGTTCATTGCCACACTCACGATAGTACCCCACCTACCCCTCTCTTGAGCTATTTCTATCCAATCTATCTCATTATACCCAATATTTCTCATGTCTATTCAAATATTATCCTCCCATCTGCATCTAGATCTTCCCAGTGGTCTTTTTTCATTGGGTTTTCCGTTCAATATCTTTAACGCGGTTCTAGATACTCCCATTCACGCTGCATGGCCTGTGCACCGTAACCTGTGAGCTCTTATTACCTTATCAATGTCTGGTGATGAATACAGGTATGCATCTTAATATTATGTAGCCTCCTCCACTCCTCACCGTGCTTTCAAACACCGTACATTTATTTTTATCATTGAAGGTAAGAGACAACGTTTCACACTCATAGAGAACAACTGGCAAAATTATGGTTTTATATATTATAAATGTACTATGTATAATACAAGTCTTGTTGTGCGCCAGAAAGCATTGTAAGCAACTGATAAACAAGTGAAGTGCGCAGCCGCCATGACAGACAAACGAGTGTAGCGTCAGTGTTACGATGTAACGGCCGTGAACTGCCTCTATTATATTCGTGGTTATAATGTGACCTCAATTAGCACTTGAATACATAACAGATGGTGACGATAAAGTGGAAACGGACGCTTATAATATTCAGATAAGCCGTATGCGTTTATAATTTAAAAACTAATTCGTTGGAACACTATTAATTATTGGCCAGTATATCTGAAAGACAGGAATTCAACATGGGTGAGACCTCAACATGGCCGCTATACTTGACGCAATTAATTTTTTTTTTTTATTGAAAAGCATCATCGATTATACACAGAAAAGAGCACATTTTTGTGTAGTTGTGAGTTAGGTACTTTGAAAATTCTCAGTGACGAATTTGGGGCACGTGATTTGAGTGAGATTCCATTTGTAGAACTGATTGATCGGCTTACTACGCGGTTCGCGCCTCGGCCAAACGAGACAGTTCACTACCACCTGTTCATCCGTCAACGCCAGCAAATAGGGGAGAGTATAGATGTGTTTGCCATTGATCTTCGCCGAATTGCCGATGGTTGTGGTTTTGTTGGTGAGGTGGTAATGGAAAAGATACTCCGGAATCAATTTGTTTGCGGATTGTCTGACACTTAACTACAAAAACATTTATTTTATCAAGCCCAACCTGACATTTAAAATAGCAATAGAAGCTGCCAATGCGGCTGAAGTTTCCAGAAAATATGTAAAGGATGTATAGGATGAAGTAACAACACAGGAAGCTGTATACGGGATTGGTAGCCAGTCCCAATATAAATTTACTTTCCAGTGAACGCACTGACAGGACACAAACCGTGGGTCACAACCGCAAGTAGGAGATCCACACTTAAGTACAGTAGGAGCTGGCCAGGAAAACTGAGGGAGAAGAGCACGGCACTTCTTTCCGGGACAGTGTTTGTGATGTGCAGGGTAACATAAAACACGCCGCTGTACGGTGGATCAAAACAAACTTTACTGTACAGCTTGGGTGATAAGAAGGCATGTGGAGCCCGTTTGTCTTTCTGAGACAAGGCATAGTAGGAATACAGCAAGGGAACATAAAGTAACGGATATAACAGAGCCTCATAAACAGGATTCCGAAGAACTATCAATAGAGGGGCTGGAGCCATATAATATTAAAGACGTGTCGCAAAACAGTGTGCCTGACACCAAGAAGCAACCCACAATGCCAGCGATAAAACTGTCCCTGCGCATATACGGTATGTTTCACACCATGGAGATAGACACAGGGGCAGCCCTGACGCTCATCTCGGAGGAAACTTATAAAGTATTGAGGCATCACCAACCCAAATTAGAGTCCTTGGACTTGAATTTGCGTACTTGGGCAGCTGACACACCATTTCAACTACTAGGCTCAAAATGAGTAGCGGTTCAATTTAAAGAAGACGAGCGACCCTACCCCTGGCAGCAGTCACAGGCCTTGGACTCAGTCTACTTGGAAGACTGTGGTTTGAACCCCTTGGGCTCACCGTTCACGGGCTAAATGTTGTAGGCAACACTTGAGTGAACACAAAGCTAAACCCTACCAGTATTAATAGCCAACAAGAACTACCGGTTTCTGGATACAGGACAAACAACAAGGTTACAGTGTAAAACATCCTGCTTACTCCGAATGAGGTTAAGGATTTAAACACCGTGCTACAAGGTTACCCTGCAGTGGCCGACCCCACATTTGAGAGTTTAATGGACCTATGGTGAGACTGGAGATGGATCCATCCACACCACCAAAATATTGTAAGGTCAGGCCAGTACCATTTGCGTTAAGAGACAAAGTGGAAAGGAAATTCAAAGGCTAGTTGATTTGGGGGTGTATGAGCCAGTAACATACTCTAGATGGGCCACACCATTAGTTATAATTGAAAAAGGAAATGGGGAGCTTCACCTTTGTGGGGATTACAGGGCAACACTGAACAAAGCCTTAAAGCCCGATGCATACCCCTACCTACAGTTTCAGAGGCTGAAAAAGTGAGTGCTAATCAGAATGCCCTAGAACCTGTGAATAAAACACAGTTAGTAGTCAGTAGTACTGACATACTACAACTAAGCCATATGGACATATAACAATAAAGCACAAAAGCTCAACAAAATAAACTCGATCTTAAGAGCACAGGGAAACAAGTTAGTAATACTGACATAAAAAAACTAAGTCATATGGACACAAATCAATAGAGCTCAAAGCTCAACATAGATTACTTATCCTTCAATACTTATAGTATCCACCATAGCTAGCTCTGCAGCGAGGAGGTGACACAGACGCCTCAACTATCGCGGTCTTCAGTACGTAATTTTAGCAGATGCTCGTGAATATGTTCCAGCAGTTCCTCCTCCGACTAGTTACAATAGAATAGATACACGTGAACCGAGGACAGGTCATTATATACCAGAGGTACTAATACAATTGGGCAGGGTTATCTCCAAGTACGAAGAGGGGTGGTAATCCTCTAACATCATGCCAGCCGATCACTAGCGCTCGCCAACGGCGGTTGGAAACATCCTAAAGGAAGCCTATCTCATTTGCTCATCGTCTGTCCCAAGTGTTAGATGTTTGTGTGTTGATCTTCAAAACCGAGTTGCCTTGTTCGCTGCGGCATTTTTGATTAGAATTGGGGTCTCCCCCTTGTGATGTCGCAGTGAGTCTATATATCTGCCACAGATTATTAGAAATTATTAGATCTGGTGATAATAGCTTTAAACCTATTATAGGGCCTCGTTGAGTGTAAGAGTTAAAATGTATGTAACACATTACGGGGTATTCAAAATCAAAACTGATATGAATGGAGATATAACTTAATATAAGGCACGATATATCGCAAAGGGTTTCACCCAACAATATGGGATGGATTACACCGATACTTTTTCTCCTGTAGTGAGAAATTATTCAGCTAAGAGTTTTGATTGCTTTGGCTTGTGAACTTGATCTAACTATAGATCATACGGATCTTCTAGTAACTGCTTTGCTCAGTGGTGAATTAAAAGAGGTGGTTTATATGGAACAACCTGAGAACTTTGTGGATAAAGGACAAGAAAGGAGGTATATCTTTTAAAACGAGCAGGCTATGGGTTGAGGTAATCCTCAAGAGCATGGTATGAAAAAATTCATGATGTTTTGGTGAAAATTAATTTTAAGAGATCAGAATGCGAACCATGCATTTATCATAATGTTAATGGCAAATCATTTATATGGTTGCCATTTGTGATGACGACTTTTTGATTTTCTTTAATGACAAAAATTAAAAGAAGAGAGTTAAAAATGAACTTATTTAAAAGTTAAAAATGAAGGACTTGGGTGATGCTCAACAAATTTTAGGCATGAGGATACGTCGGGAAAATGTAGCCATCTATTTGGATCAACAATCCCATTTTAATAATATGATTGAGAAATTTGGTATGACGTATTGTAAAGCTGTTTCTACACCTTCAAAACGTGGACTAAATTTGCAGAAAGGGGAAAAGAAAATCCACCTCCTTTATCGTATCAAACATTAATAGGATGTTTGGTGTATATGCCAGTGACATGTGGGCCTGACGTTGCTCATAATGTTAGTTTTTTTAAAAGTCCATTTAATACATGCTGTAATGAAAAACACTTGCTAAGGTCAAAAAGAGTGCTGAGATATTTACAAGGCACAATGGATTGGTGTCTAGTGTATCAGAATAGTGATGGAAAGTTGACTGGATATGTTGACGATGATTGGGGCAACAACAAAGTTGATGGAATGTCCTACAATAGTTATGTGTTCAAGTTGGGAGGGAGCTGCTGTTTCATGGGATAGTAAAAAAAACATAGCGTACAGTATTTCTCAGCAGTACCGAGGCAGAATATATGTCTCTCAGTGAAGGAACCAAAGAATAAATCTTTCTACAAAATTTCAACTTTGAGCTGTTCGAAGAAAAATTGCCCATTACAATATTTAATGACATCCAGTCAGCTTAACAACGTTCTGTCAACCAACTCTTTCACAAAAGAACAACACATATTTTTATACGATATCATTTTGTGAGACAAACAATTGAAGATGAACTAATCAACCTGACTTACATGACTACAGAGGATATGGTGGTGGACATCATGACAAAACACCTTTCTGGACCTAACCACAGCAAGTTTATGAGGATGCTGGGCATGTCAAAGAATAATTGAAGTAAGAATAAACCCACATAATATTACGTGGGAGTATTCGAACTGTAATCCAATGTGTTCGTTCATTACATCATCACAGTGCATCATTACAGAATGTTTAGTTTCTTTGTATTCACTGTTCAGAACTGTTGACAATCTCTTGTTAGTCTTATCTATTGTTTTGATATCTGTTCATCAAAATATGAAAACGTTTGTTACAGTGTTTATAACTACTCATGGTTTAATCTAAGAAATTATTATATTTCTATTAATGATTGCTACCAGCGATGAAGGTTTCATAGGATTATGGCTTTGTTTTGTTTGATTGCTAGCCCATATCACTCTTTGGATCAGTGAGGGGTAGATTTGTGCTCTAAAGTGCCGATAACTTTGGCAACACTGTAGTGTTGACTGTGTCGCCAAGACAAGGTAAGTCTCAATCGGGGTACTTGAGATTTAGCTAAGAAAAATATTAGCTATGCGAATAATTTTAATTTGGAGGCTTTTTATAAAGTTGTATTTTTGTTAAATTGTCAACAAGACGTGATCATTTTGGGATTTTGGGATCATGGGATTTTGTTACACAATTTGTAAAATACAATTATTTGGTATAAACTCAAGTTGAGGGGTTAAAATTATAGATAACTATACATAATTTTTAACATAGAGTAAAATTATAGAGAAACAAAACCTTTTCAAAATATTTCAATAACAATTCCTATATTTTTTCAATTTAATAATTAAAAATTCTTCAAGTGCACTCATGCAACAGTTTAAAATGTTTTAATATAAACTAACTAAACTGACAGAGTAATAATATTAGTTCCAAATAGATAATAAATAAAGTTTATAAATATAAATATTATTAATAATAATCGTAGTAGTACCAGCCCAATTTATCTTAATAAACCACCGAGATCACTATTTTAAAGTACTGCCAGAATAAAAGTAGCAGCACTTATGCGGAAGTAATACCATCGATATCCATAATCCATCCGTATATCTTTGTCTCTGTCCATCCTTAACCCATAGAAAACCTTAACCATTTATACTTAGATAATTTGCATTGATCGAGTTAAATTGATATATGGTTATATCGACTGGGATTATTAAAAAACTTTATTAATGTCTTTAAAAAAAATAACAGCATTTTTATAGATAAATAAATATTTATTTAGACCCATATGGTGCTTCTTTAAATGTATGAGAGTAAAATTGGTTGAAATAATTCTATTACTGTTTTGTGTTGTTTGCCGGTGAAATGTTTATACTTGTGGATGCCATGTGGTGAATGTCAAAGTTTGTCTTTAAAATTAGCTATTAGCTCGCTACACAACAGATTCGGTAACCTTAAAAGACAGAACTAGCATATTACTTACCTACACTAGTAAGAATGGTGTGATGCATGTTTTTTTTTAAGATAACACAGGCTGGGTGAATATTGCCCGATCATAAATAATTTGAAATAGTAAGCCTATACTAGCCTCGGTGGCATAGGCTGTATCCGAATAGTCTACTTATGCGGCGTCGCGTTGGCTCGTGGCGTTGATAGCTGCATTGACAATCACGTGACCAAGTGTAGATCTGTCTGAATAGTCGCGGACTAGACCGATGCAGTTTTCTCGAGGTCTTGGTAACCATGGATACGAAACCTACGAGCCATGCGGCTTTGGTGCGGTGTTTGACTGGCAATTGTTTTAGTATTATCGTTTTGTCTGTTGAGCATCGACGTACACAAATTATTCTGTAGGAAGCATCACTGTAGGCCCGCTCGAATAGTTTGATGCAGTCTTCCCTATGAAAACTGCGAGAAGTGTAAAATTATCAAGACTGCATCAAGTCAAGTGTACTTGACTATTCGGATACAGCCGTAGACTGCTGAGGACGGGGAGACCGAGTTTCGAATCTTTCGGGTAAACGGGGGGTGGTTTTTTCCTAAATGGTGGTCCACTCTCCCTCCACGCAAATGCGGTTTCATTCCCTCTAAATTCAACCTTCCCAATTAATCTATTGCGTAATTAGTAATTAAGCGTATAGCTCGAACTGGTTATAAGACACCCTGCTAAATATACAAGTCTTTAGAAACATAGTTTCTTTGTTACAGAATAATTGATATTAATATTAAGAGTGTTTATTGTATTCTCATTATTAACTAAATGAAACCCGCCTTGGTGGCGTAGTTGGCTAACACGCTTGTTGTGTTAAGCTCGGCTGCTGAGGACGAGGAGATCGAGGTTCGAATCTCGGTCTGGTGAACTGGGGGTGGCTTTTCCTAGATGGTTTTCCACTCTCCCTCCACGCAAATGCGGATTCACTTCCTCTAACTCAACCTTCCCAATTCCTAATCCATTAGCGTAATTAATACTTGTATAACCCGAACGGGTAGTAAGATAATATTTAACTAAATGAAGTAGTTTTACTAAACTAAAATATTTTCTTTGCTCTTACTCACTAACTCCCTATATCTTTATTTATATAATTCATTTCTATTTTAATATTCTTTGCCTAAAAATAAACACACATAAAATTTTCTCAAAATATCTTTGCCCTACTAGGGACCCTAGTTTTATTTGTTGACACATAGAAGGCTAGGTTAATAATTTTACATGTATTAACTATCGTATCTTTAAATATTTTATGAAATATATGTCTATAGTGAATTTCTGTATTTAAACTTCTTTTCAATACAGTATTGTGCTATGTTATCCTATTATGTAGGTGCCTACATTATCATCTGTCTAATACAACAACACCCACTTTTCTATAGGCTCACTAATTTGCTTAAGTGATTATAAAAATACATTGTGATGTAAAAGCAGTAGGCATACTGGATGGAGGGTAATAATAGTTGCAGCACTTATTGTATAACCTTATAACCCTAAGATATTTATCAGAACCCAATGAACAGGTGCGCGCGCACGCACACACACGCACACACACACACACACACACACACACACACACAGTGAAATTTTGAGTCATCATTTTTGTCGGGGATCCAAAAAAATACATGGATACAAGGAAGCTATAAATACGGGCGCCTGTATAGAATTACTTTGGTAAAAATTATCAGATTTGCCTATATGTATTTAATAAATCAAAAAATGTATTAAATGATATAATTGTTTCTACCATCATTTTACAGTAGCCTAATTCTTTAAAATAAAGTAATCTTAATTTATTCTGTTGAACCTTTCCTTTTCAAATTGAACAATACGCTGTATAACAATGGTTCAGTTAAAAAGGGGGGTGAGGGGTAAAAATCCTTTAAATTCCTAAAAAAATAATATGCCTGGAGCATGAGCAGCACAATTGTCTACAAATAGAATGATTTTCTTTCCTTGTGCACTGAATGATGCATTAAGAGCACACAGAAAGTCTCTTAAAATCCTTGACTTCATCCACACTTTTGAATTGGCTTAGTAGGTCTCAGGTAGCTTCTTTACGGACGGACTTTCCAATAACGATAGGCACTTGTTTGTCTGAGCCATTGCTCTTTGTGCACAGTCAGTCGCTTTTGCACAATTTTTCCTCCATGACAGGTTTCTCTTGTCAATTCCAACGTTCAGTCTGGCAAGCAATTGAAAAATAGACCAGTTTCACCTACACTATAGAGGTCCTGAGTCTTGCACCAGGCTCCAGCATCTTTGAAAACCTTTCGAACCGAGGGTCGTGGCGTTGGTGTTCACACCAGCACTTTTCTCAGCCAATTTATTACATGCTACCAGGCCATGGCGTTGTTTTAAATGGGAGATCCAACCATTTGAAACTAAATGATCTTAATCCCCATTGTTGCACCTATTTTGAGGAATTTCTCCCACATAATGCTCCCATCCGCAGGAATGCCCGAGGTTCTGGCCTGCTGGTACCAGGTAAATAGGAAATTTTCCAGTTCGCTGTAGGTCGACACCGAGCCTGTCTTCCTTTTCTCTGATAATGTACTACTACACTTATTATCATGCTCTTTGATCTCTTTTTTCTTTGAAATAATTGGGTTTAGAGTAAATGGGAGAAGGCCTAGTCACTTGTCTATGTCAATCCTCTTCTCTGATGGGATTTTCTCCCACTTCTATGTGGAGCAGTCATTCTTCTAAGGTCCAAACTTGTGAGAAAATATTTTTATTAAAATATAACGACTAATGATAATAAAATTAACCGTTGAGGATTGACCACACATGATGAAATGCATACTCAACTAGACGAAAGCGGGAAGTGAAATGAGTCACACTAACATACAGTCAGGCTTTCCCAGTCGGGCGAGGCTCTCGCCATCCCCCATCCCTTCCAGACTATTTTTAAGCTGTTGAGACACGTGACTGTAATTTGCTAAATCACACTTATAAACATTAACTGAGACTGTTACTTCTACTATTTGTACTAAAATTTGTGTGTTTTTCTTTAAAATGATCTTATCATGAATTAACATTCTTGGGGACTAAAAATTCTTACCGATAGATGCAGGAAAGCAATAAATTGACAACCGATGATGCAAGTTTTATTTATATTGTTTATATTGAATTTGTTCAGGGACCATATAAATTGAATGATGGATCTGTGACACAATTTTGTCATTTGTTTTCAGAATTTTTAAAAATATGATGGAAACTCAAGGCTATGAAGTAAGATTCATCAACGAGTCAAAGGTAAATTAATAGTTGGTATATAAGGATAATATTTAATTTCATGTTTTAGTCACTATGTCAAAGATCTCAAGGAAAATTTTCCACATATTTCTGTTAATTCATCTTATTTAGCATTTTTTTCTTTTTACCTTTGCACAATATTGCATAAATCAGGGCTGGGGAAATTATGATTTGAGAAACAATTGTTTCTGTTCCACCTGTAGTTTACCACAATCTATTTATCCTATTTTATTAAAAAGAGAACACAGATAAATCAACCTATGAAACTCTTTATTTACTCAAGTGCTAGATACGATTTATTATAAACCAAGCAGTGTAGGGTTGGGGGTGTAACCTCACCAAGGGCAATCACTTGTTAAAATGCTAATTAAAACAACAGAACCAAGGTATCAATTTTTTTTCCAGGGTAAAGGCCTGTTTGCTACCCAATGTTTCAATGCAGGCGATATTATTTTTGAAGAAAGGCCGCTTGTGTGTTGCCAGTTCTCATGGAATGGCGCTTATCGCTACGCTGCGTGTGACTTCTGTATGAGGTGAGAAGGGTTATTAAAAAGGTGTTTCACTGCTGAGTTTTGGTCAAAGCTCACAGGTCTCCACTGACACTGTACACAACAATACACTTATCTTTTGAAAGTATAAACTCCAAAATGTTCCATCAGACTCATGATTGCCACCACATATTAGAAGAGGACTTAAGTAAGTATCATGATAGAGGAGAATTTGCGGCACCATTGACTGCTGAACTCCAAATCCTTCATTTGTTCCATGCAGCCTAACGTGGTATAGGTACTTCTTCTACACTTAGGTTTAGACAACATTGCCCTACACTTAGGGCTTTTGTTTTATATGTGAGTGGTTATACTATGTAATTACTGGCTGACAAGAATAAAGTAAAGGCAAATCAATTACATTCTAGCTGTAGTCTAAATAGCTAAGTGTGATATAATTCTACTATTAATAAAAAAAAATCATAAATTGTATCTTGAGTAAAGGAACTTCTCACTATAAAAATATAATTAAATTTGCAGTGGTTCAGAACACTGGATATACTTTATTAACTCAAAGATGAATACAGATGACCAATATTACAGAGTATTAAAACAACCTTAACTTCTTTTTATATTGAAACGATAACTTTCATACCAAAAGTTAGTTCCAGCACTACTGTAAAGTTACTGTATCATTTAAAATTCAACAGAACAAATATGCGTATAACCTTAACAGGTAGTAAGTTGCGGTAATAATAGTAAACTTTTTTTTTTTAATAAAATACAAATAGTAGAGTTGAAACTATGGCGTGTGGTTGCAGGCCCCTTGAAAGCACAGAGGAAAATGCCCGCCGTTTGACAGGCAAGAAGGATCTAGTACTACCATACCCCGATTGCTGTCCTACGGATAAGAAGAGCCACATCCAATGCAAGCAGTGCTCAGTGAGTACTTCACGGTGTGTAAAACACCTGACTCAACTGCGTTTTCACATATTTTAATTTTATTCTTTAAGTAAACATAGCTCTTAGAAAATAATGTCTACTTGTCATATTCTAGTGTGGGTATTTGCCAGCCATAGCTATATTGTAACTGATTTACTTGCAAGCTGAGTTTGTCTTTTATCTACTGGCGCTGGCATAGTTAGTTTGGTGTATTTAAAATACTGAGTCATTTGATAAGTTAATTTAAATCCATTAAAACTAGTTTTGTTTGAATTTGTTTGTTATATTAATTTACCTACTTTTCAGTGATAACATTAATGAGAAATATTGAAATCGCAGAAATCAGAATTCTGGATATTCATAATTATGAACTCAGTTTGAGGCAGATATTTAATATAATCTTTTGAAACAGTTAATTACTATTAAGGTTGTTTAAACTACATAATACTGGTTTGTTAAAATTAATAGAAACTAATAGTGTATGAAGCTTCAAAACTTGGACTTAGTTTTGAAAAAAATACTAGCTTCAACTTCACTTTGTAAAATATCACTACTTTTACAATTATGATGGTTCGCTAATCAAAATATTCACACAAAAAATACTCAATTTATGTTCAATTACTACCATTCTATGTTGTTATTTACATTATAAATTAATATTTAAATGAAAAAAATCTTTAGTAATTGAACTGCCTGTTGTGATAATAATGTGATTTATCAGATTAGAATAAAATATTACAAATAATAATAATACTATACATTAAATAATTTTTAGAGTAAGTTTTGTACATAAAGCTATATAAATAAGTACAATACAGTAATTCCTGCTAAAAAGTTGTGTTCCTGAAAAATCCAAGATTATAGTCCTACCCTTCTTCTTCCTGGCTATCTTGAATTATTTGTCATTCTCACAAAACAGGCAAAATTAACTTCCAAACATTTTGGTTTCTAAAAGCTACAATTTTATACTATTTTTAATAGGCCTGTATGGTAGTGAAATTTTGACTGAATGATACATTTTTGGGTGGGAAATAATTTCCTACAAGAACGGTAAACGGTGAAAAATTTTAAAAGAATTTTCCAATGCAGGCTTTTATTTATTTCCTAGAGTTGTAATTTTAGTCCTAACCTACTAGCCTTCCCATTCATTCCCATAAAAAATGATTAAAGGTAAAATTAAAAGCTTATGATAATGCAGTTGAAAAGGAATCAAATTGTATAGGCTCAATTAAGGTGTTTAAAGATAAAGGAGGCCCAATGACTAAATTAATTTTTTATAATAGAAACAGAACATAGTGGACAAAAAATAGTTTAGAGATAGATCAGAGAAATATCATGGAAACAAATTCTATAATAGTTAACATAGTGGCTTGAATTTTATTAACTACTTACACAACATAAACTAATCTTAATAAATTAAAGTGAGCCATAGTCTTGTCTATGAGAATACCAAAAAACTTTCTCAACTGAGCCAGTGTGCCTAGTTATCTCTTACCTTTTAGTTGATAATTTCAATTCAATTTTCAATTTCCTTTATTATAGGTCTGGCCAACAGTCGTAATACCTATGACGGGCTAGCACTGAAAAGTACACAAGTACCTTACAAATACAAGTAATTACATGAGAAAATAAAAATAATAATAATAATAATACCTGCCTTTGTGGTTTAGTTAGGTAACATGCTAGTTTTGTGTTGCGCTAAGACTGTTGAGGACAGGGAGATCGAAGTTTGATTCTTGCTCGGGTAAACTGGGGGTGGTTTTTCCTAGATGGGTTTCCTCTCTACTTTCATGCCAATGTGGGTTCAATTCCTTTACATTCAAGCTTTGAAATTTCTAACTCATTAGTTTAATTAGTATTTAGGCGTTAAACCCGAACGAGTAGTAAGACATGGTTAAAAATAAATAAATAAATAATAGTAATAATAAAAATCAGCCAGGCGTTGCTTGAAGAGTTTTGGTATTATTCCATTAAAAGGTTTCCTTTCTTCAACTACTGTGATTCTTTGCGGACGTACTGGCAAATCTTCAAATTCTGTATCAAAATCTAGTTGGAACTGAATTTGTCCGTTAGGTTTGTACAACAAACCCTTAAGATTTGCCATAGTTTGATCAGATTTTTTTCACAAAAGGTGCACATTTTACTGCCTGGAGATCCATTGTTAGGCAATAGATTTTCTTCTCTTCAGCTTGCATTTTATCGCTCTCTTTTTCTGCTTTGATTCGATCCTTAATCAAAACATGATTTTTCCAAGTCTCTTCATCCAAGTTTTTGACCTCATTATGATAGCATACATCACATATATCTTTCCTGGGAGAGAAAATAGCCAAATTCTTTTCACCAAACACAGAATCAAAAACAAAGGAAGAGTATGTTGGTTTCCCTTCCTCCTTCATTTTTTTAATGTATTCTCTGTACAAGTTAGCTTTTGATTAAAAATGAGCTTCAAGGTACAACTTATTGGATTCTCTTCGGCAGTAATGAGAAGGCATTTTAGGAAGTTTTTCAAGGTAATCCTTAAGATTAATCATTCTTTCGTCCAGATCTCTGGGTGTGTTTCTTGAGAGCCTCCCTCTTTTGTTTTCGTTATTTGACAAACTACCAGGATCATCCTGTGTTTTTTTTTCAGCTGCAGCTACCCTTTTAGAGGGAAGCTCATCCGCATTTTTCTTAACTCAATTGATTACCATACATTCGTTAACACCTAAATTACTCAGGAAAAATCTTTTACAGACATTGAGGCGTTCATTGTTTTGTGTTAGATGGTAGGTCAGTGTAGAACTTCGCCGGGATTTCTTATTTGGGTGTTTCTTATTGACAGTCTTGTTTTGCACAGCTTAATTGTACGAGACCAGATGCCATTATTTGTTTCTCCCCCAAGACAAGTTCCAGAATTTTTGAAACATATCTTCTCTGTTTCTTTGTGTGAAAACCTTGCATATTCTTAATTTACTTGCATTGCATACTTTTGAATTCAACATAGGTCCCATCTTTATTTCTTCCTTTTCATTTGAACTTCTTTTCACCAGGAATTTACCATTCTCTTTTTTCCTAGTATATCCTACGTACCTCTTCCCTTTCATCCTCGCGAGTTTTATTTTATTTTTCTCCCATGACCCAGGTGAAGATTTTTTATTCTTTTTTTTTTGTCCTCTTTCTGATGGTGCTTCTGAAAAAAGGTCTCTCATGGTTGCAGGTTTGTCTAATCCAAGTAAATTGTCATCTATTACTTTAGGAATAACATCGGAGCTGTCTGTTGGTCCCTTACTAGAAATTCACTAGAAACGGAAAATTTGCTTACCTGAAGTCAAGTAATTTCCCTGTAAAGTATAGCTACGTTTAGCATTCTTTATAATCATAATTATTTTCTTAACATGTGCTGAAATATGATAATATAATTTTTCCCCGTCATCCAAGATTGCTCTATGTGGGAGGAAAGTAAAACCATAGCTTAATTGATAGCTCATTTTTCATTACATTTTCATTTAAAAAAATAAACGTGGAGAATAGTAATCTTACTTTATACCTTGGGAAAGAGATAATTTTTAATATTGTTTATTTTTACAGATCACAAGACCTATTGATTATTATATCGTTAACTGTTGCTGTAAGATTTTAATTTTAACCTATTTTAATTTAATTTTCTTGTCAAAATGATCCATCTTCCTTAAATCTAATTTGAGGGAGATGGATTATTTAAAATCTAATTTTATAATATCTAAATATGTGAAAAGGTAGTGATAAATTTTAATAGCATGTATCTGTATAGCTTGTTACTTGCACAACATTTTTATATAGCTACAAATAAAAACTTAAACCATGATAAATGGCGATAAAAGGGTTCTATATCACTTAAATTAAATTATAATGAAAATGTTAGCCAATTTTAGTGATAAAAATGAAAACTAAGGAAATATGTCCTCGGTTTGCCTTTCAATGTTACACAAATAGAACAAAATGAAACAATAACACGTAACAAATGTAGACATCAGTAAACACCATTTATAATAACACATATCTTAATAGCTTGTTGTTTGTATCAATTTTTTCATACAAATAAAAAGTTCTGTAAATATTGGTCTAAGTAATAGGTAGAAGACAATTTTTTTCATTACATTAAATAAATTTGAGCTATGCGAGATACAAACATAATTAAATTTTTCCTGTGTTTCTTTTGTCTAAGTTCTACAAAGATTAAAATGAAGCAATGACATGTATCTTATTTAAGAAGCAGAAGAAACCATTTCCAATAACACTTATCTGGTGCGCTGAATGTAATGGGTTTAGAAAAGCTAAACATTATAAAAAATAACATACTCCTATGAAATAGCAAAAGGAAAGTTTTATTATGTAGATTTTGCACCATTAGTGATAAGACATTGTAAAAACACTTGAGTTTTCTTACCTTTTAGTAGAACTTGACACTGGCACACAGTAGCCATGAGTCAACCAAATACAATCTGTTGAGATAAGAGGTATTGGAAGGGCCAGTGGAGCCACAAGATACGAGGGTTTAAATTTCTCTTTTCCGCCCTTGTTTTGGACATTATAAGATAAGAGGTACTATAAATAGACGCAGAACAGCATATAGAATGTCCCTATAGTCAAACCTCATTTTCAATAATTTTTGAGATAAGTGCTATTAGAAATAGGCCGTCGATTTATGCATTCAGTTAAGTGTTGAATTACTGGTCTGGGGCCTGGTTTTTAACCTGGGAGGGGTTGCACTACTATTGCAATGCAACGTGATCGCATGGGGTCACTATGACCCTTTTGTTGTGTATTTTAACTCATTTTTATTTTCAAATGAATTGTTTACTAAACAATATTTTATTCATTTTGAATGTATTACAATTGAATTTTTAAACATACACGTATTACAAAACTCTATTGCAATATAATTTTAGAACTTATGTTTGAGTTAAAACTTAGAATTTTAAACATTTTAACCCTTTACAGAAAACTTATGTGATTTATAAAGACATGATTAGAAAGCGATCTACAGAGCAAACTTTTATTCTTATAACTATAAAAAAGTATGTTTAATTGTTTAAAAATTAGAATAACAATACAACGCTATTTATAATAAGATGAATTATTGCCTAATGGTATGGGAATGTATAGTAAAACAGTGTCTTATTATACATTATGATGCTATTTGTAATATAACCTAATACAAAATAATATAGATCTTTTTTGAATTTAAAAACATAAAATTAGACTGAATTAGAAAAATAGTCTTTGCTAGTTGACTATCAACTTTTCTCATTAGGACAGCCGCTTCAGACATGTTCAAGACACTCTTCATATGTGAGGAGCTCATGAATCTGTACTTTTGGCACAATGAGCAGACATTGTAGGTCTTGTTGCCTGAATTTGATGGGCAATTTTCATAGCGTTTGCGTTTTATTGGAACTTCACAGGCAGTTGTTACTTCAGGGTGCAGTGGGCAGCATTCTTGTCCTGAAATTGCCTTGAAATCCTGGGTTTTCTGATCAGAACCTCATATACTGCATGATAAATTTCTTTCCAATTGTTGTCATCATATGATAAAGGGTCACTTTTATTTTCACTATCACCTCTATTATCATTTTGTTCAAATCTTAGTATGATGGTTGCGGTCATCACATATATTTCTGAGTCAACATCTCCACCTACATCACTGTCATCATTACCCTATAACTCATAATCTGGGTCATCAGGCAATTCATCATTGAGTAAAGAAAGATTCCACTCTTATTTTTGTTTATCCATTATTAAATATAAGCTATTATATTTGGAAGAAGGTATAGGAGAGGTGGATAGAAACATATAAAAGGGGACGAACACAATATGGCCTTTAAAATGAAAATAACAACACAGTTCACACTTTACATTGCTGCCATTGGACAAAGAGGTAATGGGTTGCCTCTTAAAGAAAATCGATTATACTAAACAATTAACAAAAGATATTCAAAATTCAATTTGGCATAAGAATAATTCATGTATTGATTATATTCGTTTAGGTTTGTTTTGGATTGAAAAATTGGACTTCTCACACCCCTAGTCAACACATGTATAAATCTTAGCTGTTACTGGGGAAGCTATTTTTTGTAAATATGCCATCCTCTCAAATGTTTATATTTTAGGCTTAGGTTTTCCTATTTATGAATTAATGTCACCCTGTGTTGTGTTTGTAGGTGCGCTATTGCTGTGCTGACTGTCGGGATGCGGCCTGGTCCCAGTACCACAAGACCCTGTGTACCCAGTCTCGCACCAGGGACCCTTCCCATCCATTGGAACAACTCAACGACACTTGGAAGTATATACTTTTTGTCAATAACAAACACACACACACACACACACTCTCTTTTCTTGCTCATTCTTTCTTTTCCCACCTATCCCCATTGTCTCACATAGGAGCTAATTTGGTAGAGTGTCTACCTAATGGTCTTACATTTTTAGGTTTGATTATCAGCAACGATTGAAAATGGCTTGATTTTAACTAGGGCTTTCAAACTCAATTCCTCGATACCCTCGGTTCTTACTGGTATAAAAAGAATCGAGAATCACTCTTAATATTACGATTCTCGCTACTTCAATTTTTACCTCTCAATAAACTTGGCAACTAAACGAAACAGCAAAATTCAAACTGGGAAATAATTGACTAATAAAGAAAATGCGAATAAGCTACAAAAAACATCTGTGTCAAAACGCACTTGTAAATTTATTATTATTATTTAGCACCGCATCTTACTACCCCACTTGTAAATTTGTCACAGATATTTCCAAAAAGATGGGATATTAAGGACCAAACATTATACGCAAGCTGCGATGCTAGCACAACTAAAGCGCTTTTTTTGCTTCATACCAGTGACCGTGGTGTTATTTCTTTATAGGTATTTTTATTTTTTACAAAATTATGTTGGCGATAGTGAATATAATATATTAACATTTACATACCTTTTTTTTATCCATGCTTACATTGTGTAAGTTAAATTACTAGTTGGTGTTAAAATTCTGTTTAGTAACGGTTTTAAAATTATCGGATATTGAAAAATGTTATAATAAAGGAAATTGATAAAATTAAAGAAAAAGGAAAAATAAACTACTAAGAATAAATTTGATGAAGAAAGCCCACCTAGGGAAAGAGGAAAAATGTGGGAAGAATCCAATGCACAAAGGTGACATAGTAGAAGACAGAAGAAAAGAAGAAGATGTCACTTTTGTGAATTGGATTCTTCCCACATATTTCCTCTTTCCCTAGGTGGGCTTTCTTCATCAAATTTACGCTTAGTAGTTTATTTTTCCTTTTTCTTTAGTTTTATCCCTTTCTTTTATTATAAAATTATCTAGCCATTGGGCCACCTCATTCTTAAACACATTGAAAAATGTAATATTTAGTATGATAAATTTTAATCGTTTGATAGTTTATTGAAGTTTTATCTTTCTTTTGAAATTTCTCGAATATGCGAAGCTTATTGTAGATGTCAAAGTCAAAGCCGAAGGAAATTTGACCTTCGACTTTGACTTTTTGAAGCGTCGCATACCATTACTAATTATGTTAATGGAATAGAGATGAGGATGATATAATTTTAGAGGAATTGTGCTTGTATTTATGGGGAGGGAGAGTGGGACACTACTTAGGAAAACCCATCCACAATATACCCAACAGGGCTTAAAGTAGGGCTCTGTGAGTACTCGTATTCCGAGCTTTGAGCTGAGCTTGTCGCTTAAGCTCGAGATCAAAAAAATTGTAGGTTCATCATTTTCTTGCTTCCACTTGATGTACTTAATATTCCATTTTTAAAATGCAATAGTGACCATAGTCTATTTAATGGAGATAATATAAGCATTTCCACTTTTAAATCATTCGGTCACTTAACATATTGTTATATACTGATTTCACTGATGTATTAATATAGGCCTACTTTTTAACATTTTAAAATTATGAATTTATTCGAACTAGACTGCTTTTAGAAATACTCAAATGAAAAAACCCAAGTTTGCAGATCCCTAGCTTAAAACCTCAATTTCCTCATCACCAACAGTAGACAATGAGACTACTACTGCGGTTAAATGCTAAATAACTATTCTGGAGTTAAATTGTTTTTATGTTGCTATAATTGATATAGTTGCTAATAGCCAAAGGCCACCTTGTGTTAAGACATCATTAACGAGTATTAGTAAATAAAAAGAATGTGTATTGTGTCTTGCCAGACAAATGCACTACCCCCCAGAGACGGCAACTATAATGCTGGTGGCGAGGATGATTGCTAACGTGAGGCAGGCTGAGGATCAAGAGGGTGCATTCAGACTCTTCATGCAGGTAATGTGACTACTTGAAATGGTACTGTACTCAACTTAAATATGTTAAGAGTAAGTTACATTTTTTTAGTCATATGTTGGACCAAGTTAAATTTTTTTAGTCATATGTTGGACCTATTTAGTTTTATTAAGAATATTTTCAATAATGTCAGAATGCGGGTACACTTTCTCTAAATTATACCTCCCTTGTCCCTATGCCATACTGTTTGAACCATAAATAAAGCCATATATATTTTGTTTATAAAATTTCAGGGGGGTTGAACCCCCCCCCCCCCC